>JAMKCH010004338.1:0-34408 GCA_023653785.1 Ophioderma brevispina | reverse complement strand
GCCGTCCTCGAATGGCGTGAGCATGATTAGTTCAAGCTTGGTGAGTCGATTCCCGGGACGTTGAACCGGATTAACTTATATTGTGGACGGGGAGGCGAAAGTGGGGCCTACTTTATTCTAGGCCTTTAGTAGCTTTCGCACTCTTTGTCCAAGGGGTAGGCTTACCCGCGGCCGCTCTTTGAGGGTAGCCCTCGGGTTCGTTCTACGCTTGGGTTTTCGTCACTGTCGGACGTGTCTATCCAGAGGCCGGTACCACTTCTCTGGAGTGTCCCTGTCTCATGGGTAGCGCAACAGATCGTCCGGGTCCCTCTATCGCCCGTCGATAGATCTATGCGTCCGCCAGAAATGCCAAGCTTCCGACGTTCTGCTCTCTGGGACGAGATCCCAGCGGGGGCTTTGGATGCTCTTTCCCTGGACTGGTCCGGGATGACGGTTTACGCCTTCCTGATCCCACTCATCCCACGAGTGGTTAAGACATGGTCGGAAGGGTCAACTGCGACGTAATACTTGTGACCCCTTCTGGCCTCGTCAGCCGTGGTTTCGTCCGCTGGTGCACCTGTTTGCATGGATACCCCCCAACCGCGACGCTCCGCGGGACTCCATGTCCTTTGGGAGAATCCTGCGGATGTCCAGACGAATCTGGTGACCGTTCACTGACAGCTTGGCTGCTGTCAGGAAGCGTTTCTAGACGCAAGCCTTTCTGGTGACGCTGCCGATCTGGCGGCAGAGGGTGGCGAAGAACCACACACGTCACTTATTTGGACGGTTGAGGCCTCTTCGCTAAGTGGTGCAGACGAAAAAATTTGTCCGGCCAACTTCTCTGTTCGCAGTCGCAGACTTCCTGATTCTTTATTCAGTAGTGGCCTAGACACGAACACAAAGAATTACAGGTCGGCGTTTCAATTCTATCACCGAGGTACGAGTCCTGGTGCTGTACCGAAAGGTGATGAAGCTTTGAATCGCCTCTTTACTTGGCATGTTTAATACCAGTGCCCGACCAACGAGGCCCGTTATGCCTGGGTGGGAACTTGCCAACCGCCCTACGGAGTTTTGACGGTACCGTATTAGCCGATGGGGTTTCCCGCCAGTCTGGCCGCCGTTACCTCCAAAACTATTTCCTCTGGCGAATGGCGTTGGGCCGTCTCAGCGTTCAGAGTTACACGCACTGTCGCTGGGGAAATTCATGGTGTTTGGACGTTTCGGTCCACTCATCCCCATTTCCGCCGGGTTTCCTTAAAAGAATTAAACGACCTGGTCTTCAGGTCCCCGCCATTGTTTTACCGTATGTCAGTAGGGTCTTCCGTACGGGCGGACCGTCTGTGGTGTCCGTAAGGGCTGTTAAAATCTTACCTCTCCGGTACGAATGGGGCCCTTCTGGTAGGGGTAGAGCAGCTGTTGTTCTACCATCGACCTCCGCGGATAACCGCTGCCGAAGAGGGACTCTGGCACGTTGGGTCTGCGAGGTTCTCAACAAGGCCCAATGCGGTGAACGCCGTCGAACATGCTACGGCTCATGCCACCAGAGCTGTACAGCAAGTTCTGCTGCCTTTCACCGCGGCCTCCGCCTATAACAAATCATAAATACTGTTGGCTGGCGCTCTTCAAATTCCTTCATTACAACTTACATGAAGGATATGAGTCCCGAGAGCCGGCTGTTTTTCTCGTGCCGTCCTCGAATGGCGTGAGCATCGATTAGTTCAAGGTAAGTCGCTTCCCGGACTTTAACCGGAATTAACTTATATGGTGGACGGGAGCGAAAAAGAATGGGGCCTCTTATTTAGGCCTTTGTGCTTTCGCACTCTGTGTACAAGGGTAGGGGCATTACCCGCGGCCGCTCTTGAGGGTAGCCCTCGGTTTGTTCACGCTTCAGAGGTTTTCTAGTCGAATCGTGTTAGTCTTTATTAGGGCGGAACAAACTACCTCCGGCCTTATGTCGGATGCTAGTGTGCCAAAAAGGGTTTTTCAATGTCATGCAATTTGGTAGTATCGAACATTGGAACACCCTAAGAGAGATTTGTTCACAAATATGAGGGGGTGTGTTTGAAAACAGTCTTGTTCTAAATACGTTATTTGGAAATCTCATTTTTCCAATGTTGATCCCTTCCCACCCAGCCACACCGGTTGTCGCACGAAGGTGAGCCTATGGGGTTGAGGGAAAGAGGACGAGCATGAGGGGATCGCCGGTGACGTCAGTGTTATGACGTCCACCAGGGATCGCCTGAATAAAATTTGTGTATATTAGCTTTTGGGGGTCAATCTTGTGCACCAAAGATGAGGGTAAATTTGGTATTATCGACATTGGAAAAAGGAGCTTTCCAAATAACGGGAGTTAAGAAAACAATACTGTTTTCAAACAATTTGGCTCCTGAGTTTAGCTCTAAAACATGCAGGTAATAAAATTTTGCTGTGTAATCTGACCAGAAATCTTTGCAAACTTGTAGGAAATTTTATATCCAAAGATATTGCTCAGAACTTTGGAATTGAGCAGTTATTGGTGACTCTTTAATTCTAGTTGACTCATTTTCAATTAATACTTAGAGCAATAGCAACAAATTTTTTTGAAGAGCACCCCCAATTTTCCAAATTTTCTTAGGTTTTTTGCACAGTTGCATTGGTATTTGGGTTAGTAAACAATACCTGTGAATGGTAGCGTGAAAAATTCTGTGTCGCAAAAAGAAGGAATTTTGTAATTAGAATAATTAATATCGGAGATCTCCAATAATAAATAAGCTGCTAGAATCATCCTTTCAATATGAAGTAGCCAGAAAATCATGCCATTTAATGTCTACACTCATTCACTTATTCATTAGTTGTTCCGTCGGTTCAGGCAAGTCAAGTTGGAGGTCATTTTTGTGAGGTGGCACTATTTCAAAATGGTGGGACATAAATTTGGCGTTTCCAGCTCCGCCATTAAATTACAATCAGGGATCCCAATTCTGATTTTACAAAATCGCTTTTTTTATGACAAATGTATTTTTTTAGCTTTGTCATTCGCAAGTATAGTTAAAAACACAATTACCCAACTGTGCAAAAATCTCAAATTTTTATAATTGGCGGTGCTCTTCAAAAAAAATGTGTAGTATTATTGCTTTAAAAAATATTTCAGTACCCGAGTCTCTCTTCAAAGAGCTACAGAGAGAATATTAACTCGAATGAAAAAGGTTGTTTGCAGCATAAAAGATAGAGAATCAAAGAGGTGACCTTTTAGAGGGAAGAGTAAGAGATGAAACACTTCAAAGCAAAGAGCTTCAATTCAAAGAGACGGCTAATGGCAAAGAAAGAGGTTTATGATCATTTGACAGAAAGCGAAGAAAGAGTTATGAGATTCACTGTATGATGATAAAAATAGATTCACATTTGATAAAGTTTCCACATTAATTGCTACAGCTACTTGTAGTTGATACAGGAAAACTGTAGCGATATTGAAAAATTGCTTTTCCAAAATGAGTAACCAAGTCGGTAAAAAGTAAAAGCACAAGTAAGAGGAGTGAATTATTTATTTTTTAGAGTATACGCCGCTATAAAATATAAGTCTGGTACAAGTATCTCTCGGACTCTGGGCCTGGGATTTGCGACACTGAATACCAAGACTGCGGCAACTCATAAAACAGTAGTCTGAGTAGAAATATTTGTATAAAATTTACCATTGTAGCTCCAGTCCACTGGAAAATATGCCTCAAATCAAGGTTAATTTTTCATTGGAGACATCACCGATCACCACATTCCATACGCATGAATCTGTGAAGATATTTTTAACCTGTCTTCTGCATAGACATGAGGATATTTCCAGAAAGAAGCGCCCTCAATTTTTTTTCTAACCCTAGTTTTTTGCATATTTGAAATCATGTTTACCAATGTATTAGATCACATAAGATGATTTAGTAATTTCTGATGTGCACGAGAGAAATTTAAAGCATGGTTTCCTACGGGGACAATTAGGATAGCAGGCAAGTTCAAAACAAGGTTGCTGTTTTCTTTTGTACTTGTTTGTCCAATACTGTCCTGACGTTCTCGGTAGGTGGTCTTCAATCAATCCAGTGCAATTTGAGAAAAATTTGTATCCTAAAAAAATCTCCTCCTCCTTAGGCCTATGCCTTATGAGGGGAAATTGTCCAACAGGTACTTTATATCAGCATTTGGGTCCCTATGGGTAAATGCCCAGTAGGCACTTGTTTGCTAAATGACCAGGAGGCACTTATCAACACTCAATATTGTTCAACAGACCGGGTTAGTATTAAAGGGGCATTTCGTGATCCACAGCCTCACCCCCCGACTTTATACCTAAAACAAAGTTGAGATTGATCATCTGAACCATTGGCCTACATGTAAGTACTGCTTATTTCGCGGGTTCTTTATTTCGCGAATTGCCGAGAGCCGACATTTTTGCGAGGATTTAATTTCGCGATTCAAAAAGTTTTACTGATACTAAAAGTGTCCTTGAAGTCTGCCAAATTTTGAACTCCCTCCTTGGTACTTATTTACTACCGATTTCCATGTAAAACATGTTGTTAAAATGCTTACTTACATGTAGTACCTTACAAATTATGTATCTGACACTCGCATGGTCAGTAAAACCGTCAGTGTAGATCAGTACAACTGAAATGCCTATTTTAAGCAAGTGTCCGGGTAAGTAAACCATCCCGGTAAATCATTTGTGTTATGTGACACGATCATCTACAGCAGCATTGCCGCGCGACCCCGAACCTGTTAGTATTACGATTTAATCTAGGCCTGGGTAGAAAACGAGCTTCAATAAACATGATAAAAGCTAAAAAAAATGGCGCCTGCTGTCCCGTAATTGACCAAACGAAAATCAGATGCAAGCACCGACCATTAATGATAATTTCGAGGCCAGCCCCATTTGAAAATATTAGTGCACACTGGTTCCAATCGGTGAAAAGGAATTTCGCTGTGAAATCATTAATCATGGATGCGCCCTTTCCGAAAATACACGCGCTAAACAAATGACGATGAACAATAGGTTCAGGAAGCCGAGATATGTTTTAATGACAAACCAGTATTAGTATACAGTTACGGGAATTGAAATGTGGATTAAAACAGCAGGTTAACTTTAACCCAGTGTTAATTTTAACCCTGGGTTAAATATCCCATAGAGGATTACATGAATTTAACCCATGATCATGATGATCGTGGGTTAAACCCTGTTTAACCCTAGATTAAAGTTAACCCGCTTTTGTGAATACCGGCCAAAGAAGCTTTGTTAAGTGGGTGATAATAACCTTGAATGTTGAGTTTGAAGTTTACCATTGTTTATACTGTGTTTTATCAGGGACAATCTATCAGTGCTATGGTTTTATTTCGCGAGTTTTTAATTTCGCGAATTTGAAGTTCTCGCGAAATTCGCAAAATTAAATACCTCGCGAAAATACATGTGTTTTTACAGTATATACATGTACCTAAGTACAGTATGTGTGCCTAATCTTGCGTGCAAATTCAATCTACTCTGGAAATCTACTTTGGAAGAAATTCTTACTTTTGTACAGAAATTACAACACAGTGGCTTATCTATACATGTATGGGCACTGTGGTATACAAACATCTTCTCATAACATAAAAATGCAATGTCAAAATTAACTGAAATTTTGGAAATAGCCTTTTCTCAAGGGTATCTAATGAGTGTAAAAAAATGAGGTGTTATAACAAAATGAGCGCCCCCAATTTTCAAAATTTGATATTTTTGCACTGTTGGGAATTGTCTAGGAAACTATACCTGCGAACAAAAATGCCCCAAAATGAGTATTTATCATAAAAAAAGCGAGTTTGTAATTAGAATTGGGATCCCAGATTGTACTTGACAGCAGAGCTAGAAATGTTAAGTTTACGTCGTCCATGATGAAAAAATGCCACCTCAAGAAAATGACCTCGAACTTGACTTGCTTGAACCAATAAAATAGGCACCGGAGTTTTGCGCGATTTAAAACGGCAAAATGCGCGGCCCGTATTTTGAAATGCGCGAAAATGCGCGATTTTTAAAATCAAAAATCGCGAAAATGCAATTATGTTTGCCCTGCTAGTCAACCAGGAACACGAAAAAGTCTTTGCAAAAACAATGCTCAAACTTCAAAGTTGACATCCTATTTCTTACTTTTTTCTCGGCTGAAAAATTACAAGAAGCACATCATTATCACCTGTTATTTTTCCTTAATTATTCCGAATAAAATATTTGAAACAGATGTAGACGGCCGCTGCCGCAGGCTGAGGCCTTTGCATACATCACCGAGAATAATTTACTTTCGCACGTGGGATCGGGGAATCCCCGGCCCCGGATGACGTGATCGCGTGACGGTTTTTCCACTCTGGCCCCTCGATAAGTCACATGTGGGAAGTAGTTGTTTCATCTCTTCCGCATCCCTACCGATTTCCCGTCCGGGAAAATACCTTCCTACCGCGGCTAAGTGCGAATTTGTTTAATTCCGAAGAAATTATCCCAAGGATAAACTAATTATGAACAAAGACCCGATACCGCGAGTTGATAGCTTTGATAGCATGCATCAATATTATTGTTTAATGCACCGAAGCGCAACCATGACACTTCACAATGGAAAATAGGTCGGGTCATCTGTGTTCAACTAATCAAGGTTAGAGGTAGGGTTCTACGCTAGGATTTATTTATACATTTGGACTATATTTTGCACTTATTGGAAGCTTTATGAGTCATCAATTTTTGCCGACGTTTGCATAATAATGATTTAATATCAGTTTGTGTTTATTGGCAAATTAACATTTAAAAATGGTGGTTTTTTTACAAAATCGTGAAAATTCGCGATGGACCAACAAAATCGTGATAGACCCAAAAATTCGCGATTTTTTCCGGTGCCTACAATAAAACAACTAATGGATGAGTGTAGACACGTGCATGGCACTATTTCCCTGCTACATGTATTTTGATATTGGAAGGCCGTTTCCAGTAGCCGTTGAATACTATTGGAGATCTCCGATATTAATTATTCTAACTACAAAACACCTCTGTTTGCGACAAATAAACATTTTTGAGCTTACCCATTCACAGGTATAGTTTACTAGCCAGTTACCAATACAACCATGTAAAAATCTAAAAAAATTGGGAAAATTGGGGGCGCTCTTCAAAATATGTGCTGTTATTGCTTTAATAATGTAATGTGAAGTCAGTATTTTTTTAAGAACACCCACTACTTGCATTTGTCATCTTTCTTCCTTCAGGCAATCCAGGATGACATCAGTGGCAACGATGAAGAAAATGGTGGAGCAGCTCAAGCGAGAGATGGCCGTGGAGCGCATGAAGGTATCAGATGCTGCACGCGATCTTGTTGAATACACAGAGAAATACAAAGCAATGGATATGCTTGTCACAGGCAAACCTCACACAGGCGATAACCCATACAGACCCAGAAGCTTTTGCACCCTTATTTAAAAAATATATATTTTTATTAATTTTTTTGTATACAATAAAATCTGTTCCCATAAAATAAGCATCCTATTAGCTGGTTTTAAAGCACAACTTCGGTTTAAAACATCACTAACAGCTACTAACCATGGTAGCCAAGATTTAAATTGGAAATTCTATCTAGATATGTTCTTTCAACTGCTGTAAAATTTCACCCAGTTGGACACCTAAAGACAAATAGCCTTTGGAAGCAGCTGTCAGAAAAAAGAAATTGAAATCTTGATTAGGATTGTTTGTTTGATTCAAAATAGGCATTTTTTTTTTTTTTTTTGATTGCTTTTAGTTTTTGTATATTTTTATACTCTGAGAGTGGGAACAGATTTTAAAAGAGAGATGTCTTTCATGTCTAAGCCTAATAAAAATGTATACTTCCAGTCTTGAAGAAATATCAACCATAATGCATGTTTGACAGAATACCTATCTAAAAATAGAAATTTTGAAGAAAAGAATATATGGAAACCATTTCAATAGTCTGTCAGTGAATTCATGAAATGCATCTCTCTTCTTTTGTGTTTTGTTTGCATTACATTGTCTCCTGGTTTCATTATGAAGAAAGTACAATGCATCAGTGTCTATTTTTACTCCCAGTTTGTGTTATCCCTTATGCAGGCATCATTGCTTACCTTGACCCCCCACCTTTCAAGATACACCACTTCTGAAAAATAAGTCAAGATTCACAGCATGAAATATTCATTGGGTAAAGATTCGCAGTCATTCATTAACTTACTTTAAGTGGGGTGATTCATGGTTAATAGTTGATGTTTGCATTAGCTTTCCTACAGTGTTGCTGCATGTAGTGGCTTTTTTCTCCCAAGGTTGCCAAATTTCTGTCCAGATTTGTGAACAACTTTTGTCACAACGCGACTTTTTTTATACACGCCTATGCAAATAACTATGAAGTATAGAATTATGAAAGAAAAATCCAACTGCCCCTGCCTTGAAAATATTTTCATGTGATGAGAGGCTAAAAAGTATGGATTGTAGGGGAGGGTTTTTTTATGTTAAACAGTAACTATAGAAGAGAACTATATAATGACCATGAGTATGAATGAGTACCCTTCTTAGTGGTACTTATTGCAGATTTCATTAATTATTTGTGAGAGTTCTGTAGATTTGTTTGCAACAAGTAACTATTAAAAATTGACATATGTTATGAAATCTCCCCAAATTACTCCCTGATCCATACTGAACTTATGTTCATGTCATAAGTTGATTTTACAACTTTTGCAAATGGACACCGACATACATGTAGCAATGTGAAACTAACAACACATGTGTAAAATATATTAATAAAATTAGAATAGAGTTACATTCCATAAAATAAACAACTCACATAATTCCGAAAATCTAATCTTGTAAAAGATTTTAAACATGAAAATAAGAGCAAATAGAGTAGATTGTTTTTACAGTGCTTTAAGAAACTATAGAGTAATTCTTATCCCCAAAAAGCCTGAATTTCAAGTCAGTTTGTAACAGCTGGCTGATGGTTTCGATGAAGGACTAGCGTTTTAGGAAATGGTGGTAGTCCTCAGTGGGAGAGGTCCGACCTATATATTTTGTAGTAAATCCAAACTTGCCCCACTGGGAAAAAAAAATTAGCACTGCAAAGAAATTGGGAAAGCTATTGGGTTATTATTTCCCACCCAATTAGATGTTTTCATCCAAATAGACTTGCCCCACTGGGCAAAATTAGCATTACAAATAAATTGGGAAAACTTTTGGGTTATTGTTTCCCACCTGATAAAACGCTTTCATCCAAATACGCATTTGAAAACTCTATTAAAATTGAAAGCTTTAGCTTAAGCATTCAATTGAAGTAAGGGATACTCTCAGTGTCAAGAGAGTGTGAAAATGATCACCTATAATTGAGTTGAAACAATTCGCATGAGTGGTATATTAGGCCAAACAAAGTCAATTCCGAGTTTCCCGTCACGCTCCTACATTTCTTCTTCATGGCCCCATTTTGATTCACTGTTGAGACTTTTCGAAGGAAAACATTTTTAAAGTGAGATTTTTTCACAATAAAAAGATCTTACTTGTGCATGAGACATCCCTCTAGGGATACTTTTCTCTCACTTCATTTGAAAATGATATTGTAGGACATACACTAATCCACAAGTACATTATTAACCACCAAAACATTTCATCATATACATAGAATTGACAGATGAATATATTTTCACTAGCCCCTCGATTTTACAGGAGCATGAAGTCCCTCTGCTCCTTGAAGTGGTGTGTAACACTTTGTGATAAAGAAACTTGAAAATAGTGGCCTCACTATTCTGCAAATATGCGATGGGAAACTCAGAACTGACCCTGCCTGTCCTTATGGTTTACCAATTATCTCTGGACAATGCAATAGTAAACAAACTGATAGGTGTGCTATGTAGGAGATAATAAGATGCGCTAGAAACACTTTTTACTAGATTTCTGTTATCACGAAGTCATGCTTTATGGAAGCGTAACACTAACAGAGTACTGGAGACTAGTCTTCCATATTTGCCTGTAATAAATGCCCCCCTCTATAAATTGCCCCCCTCTAATAAATGCCCCTCAATTTTTTTTTAGCAAATATTCCTAAAAAATGCAAGTATGCACTGATAATTACTGATCGCTATTGAAAAATTGGTGGCAGACTTGCCGGCCAAGCCTTGCCGGCCTGAAACAGGCTAATATGAGCACAACTCGCCCAGTACGTTGTTAATTTAAGTATAGATACTTTTGACAAGCATAGATTTTTGTATGAAATAACATCTGTCCATCTAAAATGTGTTAAATAGATCATTTAGTGGGCAGATGAGTTGCTATTTACATAAAGTTGTTAATGCAGCAATTGTTTGAACAAGCTCAGCAACATCAACATTGATTCTTTTTTATGCAAGAGCTCTGAGTATTCCTAGGTGGTGTTGGCAATAGTTTGCAATGGAAATATAACTGAATCAATGACATATAATGAACGTCCCCTTTTTGAAAAATTTAATGCCCCAAGGGGCGTTTATTGCAGACAAAACGGTATGTTCTTACATGGAATACTACCAAGATACCTGATTTAATATATAATTATTATTTTGTGTTTGTTACATTTCATTTTGTTAGATTTTAAGTTATGCATGGTATTTTTGTTTTTATCATGGTTCTTAGTGTAATACACTTTTAAGTTGCTGTGCATGTGTGTGTACAATTGCTAGAAAAGTTTTTGGAACGATTACACACTACCTTCAGCATCATACGCACTAGGGTGTGTACACTATTATGTACGGTCGCTGAGAGCGCACAGCGTGATGCGCGCATATACATGTACATGTTCAAAAAACTTTCCAGCGACTCTTAACACTTATTAAATGTGCATTCAGAAATGTTTTGAAAATGAATATGGGCATTTCTTTTTCCAATTTAAAAATGAAATGACCGTGTTGGATCATTTAAAATTTCTCTGCCACCATTATAACTTTCCATTCTGTATATAGATGGCCAAAAAGGCAAAAATATATTCAAATCCAAAAGTATATCTTTAGGCGAGATGGACCTATATGCATGATTCTAGCAGAATCTATGATGAAGCAAAACTCAATCCGAGCCTCTATATAATATTTGTCAAATACAAAAGTGATAAAGTTAGTTTTGACTTGGAATTTGACTGGAAATTCGTACTATTCTGTATGCCATGCATTGTGCTGTTATCTATTGAAATTCAATAAAATTGATTTCACTATTCAGAATTAGTCAGTTGCAATATGACAATGCAAAAATATCTCTCATTTACAAGGGTACTTTGCCATAACCTCTGTTATGAAATTTTCTTATTCCAGGACACACTATATTTAGAGTATAAAAGATAGGATTTGTTAATATCGAGTTATATTGAATAAAGTCCAATATATTTCATGACACACTATGATAAAAATATTGAACTTCCCATCCAATATGACACAATATTGTATATAGGCAAAACAGCAAATACTATTATTTATTCTCATTATTATTTAATTTCAATCATTTTAATCACCAAAATCTTTCCTATTTCCTTTAAAAATACAATATGATTCCCCACTGTCCCAGGTACTAGCTGTGTACACTGGGAAATAATTTTTTTATAATCTTAATTTTCTTCCAAAAATTATCTGAATGCACCTTTAAATGGCTGTCATAGTGATTACAAACAGTAACCTTCATGTAATAATGTTATACAAGGGCTAGTATCCTCAAAAGAGGGATATCAATCAAGTGAAACAAATGCCCAGTTTTTGTAAGGTGAGTGACACCACCTAGGTCTCTACCTGGAGGGTTTTTAAACAAATCCCAGAATGCATTGCAATGTACCTATACTGTGCCGTACCAAACACATCAGTACAAGTTTATGGAAGAATTGTTCAAGAAGTTTAAGAACCACAAGAAATTTCATGATTATGCTAAAAATAACTTGAGTACTAGAGTTCTGTGGGCTAAACTTAGTGTAACAGTCAGGGGTTTTTATATGTTAAGAATAGAATTTATATGTGGGCTCACATGACCTCATTGAGGTGAAAAACCGGTGCATTGTGGGATGGATTCAATATACCCACTGGGCAAATGTAAATTTGTTTATAGACTTACAGTAACATCATATTTGTGTTTATAATGCATGTATTCTACTAGTATTATGATTTGCTTTGATATGTAACATTATAACCAACATGCAGTGGCAATTTATAGTAGCATTGTTAGAATGTTTCCAAGGAAATTGATTATTTTATTTGTTGTAGTTAGTAAAATGAGCTATAATTAAGCCACAAAAAGATTGTACAAAAATAAGCATGGGGACCCTTTGTTCTGAACATCCAAAATTAGGAAATCATTTGTGCATTCCCCCTGAATTGGAGTAATTCTTGTGGTATTAATTGTGGACATTTACTGCTCTTGATATGTGTTAAACAGAATCATTTTCCTCAAAATTGATGTGGGTGTGTATTGCTCTCGGTATATGCAACAATAGCCATTTTACTGAAAGTGGTACATAACTTGTGTAGTAGCTGCCTTTCAATTTATGTAAAAAAAGTCATTTCATTGAAATTATCACAAGGACAAAATTGGTGTGTACAAAGTGATTTTAATAGTAAAGGTCACCACAAAATTAATATTATATTGATCAGTTCCAATTTAAAACAAGATAAAAGTAGATACAAACTGTATACAGATTGAGTTTAAAATATTTACTTCGATCAAATTTAATCAAAATAAGCATTAACTGCTTGAAACTTCTGAAACATCTGTTTACATACAATGAAAATGAATTAGGTTTCTCGTTTAATTCAAGTGAGTTTAGAGTGAAGTTTTGCTGATTTTTGTTGTAAAAAAATTTTATGTATTATGACAATCAGTGTGCAGATTTCTCTGAGACAAAATGTATGCCGCAAATTTCTATGTTTGTTTTCCTTTTAGCCTTGAACACCAATTTGATCAAAGTATAAAATGCAGCTGATCGAGAGTTCTGGGAATTGTAGCCAGACCAACACAATAAAACAATTATGATGTGTGCATCAAAATAGCAGTTTGATAAGTTAGTCTGTCCAGAGAAAATGAGTTAGGTTGATGAAACTGTTGTGGGTAGTGATGCATGCAGTAATACCCATACCCATGCACTGCATCATCACTATTTGCATGTATTGATGAGCTCATTTACATATTTTCTCCCTACCAGGGATGAAAGCAGGTCTTTGAGAGACATGTTTTGCATAGTGTGTGAAATGAGTTTGCTACAAATCCTTTTCAACTAACTGCATGGCACTGTACTTTTTAATTCAAAACATTGCTGCGAGTTGAAATTGGAAATCAGAGTTGATGTTTTACTCTTTCTGTACTCCTTAATAAATATGAATTGAAGAACATAGTGCAGAACAAATTTTCACTTAGAGCTATATGGTGATCTCCAAAGAAACCATGTGACCTCATATATTTTGTTCTCAAGTTGCCACTGCATGTGCATAAAGTATTTTGAGTTGATTTACTAAAGTTTTGTAGCAACATTGTTATGAGAATGAAGTATTTGATTCTGTTATTTCTTTTGTACGTTTGGTTTTTCTTTTGTTGTGTGCATGTTTTGAAGTAAACCTCTTAAGTGCATGCTTTAGTGTATTTATTTTTAGACCTAATGCTGCCAGATCATGCAGCAACATATTGTGCGACTGCAAAAAGGTCTTATACATGCAATAGCTGCCATGTGATACATTGTACATTTGTGCACTGCCATGTATTAGGATAATTCAATATCTTTATTTGAGTCGGTGGCTCTTGAAGTAGTTCTTCAGACCACTGTTGCCTTAAGAACCATTTCAAGAGCCATTATATGCCAAGAGGCATATTATAATAGTGCGTTTGGAATTTCTAACAATGGCAGCTATTGCATGTACCATCTTCTTACGATATGCAATTAGCTAATTTTTCCATGCACTCTTCCTCTCTCGCTTTGTCTATACCGCTCTTATTCCGTATCTTAATCTTGCCGCTTCCCTGTAACACATCAAATCAAAGGTACGTGTCGGCTGAGACGTTGTTTTACTTGTAGCTGACGACAAAATATTAGGTGAAGTGGTCAGTATATTAAAGTTGTGATCAGTGCATTGGATAGTGCTTCTCAAAGGTGGGTGACCCGATCATGGTCCAATTTTTTGTATGGAGCACATCTCCAAACACAAAATTTAATATAAAATTTGGTTGATTGAGCCTATTTTTATTCAGGCGTGGATCCAGGGAGGGGGCGCGCGCCCCCCGGTAATTCTGCAAAATCTTGCAAAATCAGCCCATTTTGGAAGCTTTTGGACAAGTTTCAGCCTTTCAGCCCCCCGGTAATTTTGACGTTTTTCAAATCCTGGATCCGCCACTGTTTATTGGTCAAGCTATGAGTTGCAAAAATATTGGGCGAGGTGCGGTTGAGTCCAATATTTTAAAATCATAGCCAAGACCAATCAAATATCTGGTGTATTTGGGATATAGGTGTAAGATCACTTCGAACACAGGCTATAGAATTATGACACGTTAATGATACTTATCCCATTTTCGAAGAAAAAAGGAAAAGGGCGAAAACCAGGGTGCCCCAACAAAAAAATCCAAAATGGCCACCAAATTGGCCAAAAATCATAGGTTTAAATTTTAACTGGTGGGCCATCAAAATTGTTCGATTCATCATTTACTGAAGATAAGTGAAGATTAGAGGGTGTAACACTTACCAGTATACAGGGATTAACAAACTTTTTGTGTGTGTGGGTTTCAATGGAGGGCATTTTTATGACATTAAAAAGCTTAGTTTTAAAAACTGCAAACACCATGCAAATTTTCAAGTGTTCATAATAACTCAACTTTTGAATGTTAAAATCACCATTTTCAATAGGAAGCACATTTTGTAGGAAAGTGCCTTCTAAGTTCAATTTTAAGCAAAAACTGCATTTTCAAGAAAAACGAAAAGCTATAGTGAGATGAAAGTTGCATAGCATGATTTCCAATACCCCAAAATATGGGTATTGCTACCAAAATTAATTGAACAAAAAATAATTAAGTTATGGTCAAAAATCTAATTTTTGACAATTTGGTGGCCATTTTGAAATTTTTGATGGGGCACCCTGGTTTTTGCATTTTTCACATTTTATTCTTTGAAAGTGGGTTCAGGGTGATCCAATGAGCCTGTGTTCGAAGTGATCTGAAACATTGACCTTCTATAGCCCACCTCTAATGTTAACATGACTGATAGTAGAAGCAAAAAATGTTTCCCAAATTGGTCCGTAGGTGCTTACAGGGTCATGTGTTTTGAACTGTGTGTCATGTGTTACAGGGTCATGTGTTTTTGATTCAATTTTGTGAGGCATAGCAAGATTGTCAAAGATTGCACCCCCCCCACCGACTTCGTACATGGGCTTTTTAAATAAGTTGTGACCAACATGCTTCTATAGAAAATTATATATTTTCTCAAAAGAAATTTCACAAGGAACTCAAAAATGGTTAATTTTAATGTAGGAGTACTTTGATACTAGTAAGTAATTGTTGAGAAACCGTAAAATCATAAAAAAATTGAATGGACTTCCAGGTTCCCACCGATTACGACATCAATTTTACGTTGTAGGAAGGGCCATCACCAAAATATTTTAATTACAAAATTTTGTTTGAATCGGATATAACATTTTAATGTTAGCGGCAATTGTGTGCATTACTATAGCCCATAGAGAACTAAACTATTTTCAGGTTACCATAAACAAACCGTATTTTAGCCTGTAGCATCGGAATGGGAAAGAAGACAGTCAAAATATTTTGCAGGTGAGATGAGAAAAATACAATGGTACCAAAATCTCAGGTTTGATGATGTGAAAGGTGGGGTCGAGGCGGAGGATTGGGTGGTGCCCCTTTAGGGTGAACAATGATCAGATCCATTATTCCTACATTGACATTGTATTTGAATTCTTTATACCATAAGCTTCCCAGAACACTTTCCCTGATACCATGTACTGTTTTCAAATTGTGCAAATGTGCACCAGTTCAAAACAAATGGCATATTCTCTTAGAATAACAAGGTAATATTATTAGCCAAAATACCATGCCTTTCAAACTGCAAACCAAACGGGTGTTGGAGAATTGAGAGTACTAGGACTGGAAGCATTTTTATCCCCCTGGCTTGAAAAGCAGAGGGGGATATTGCGAGGGTGCGCATGTCCGTATGTGTGTGTGTGTGTTTATGGTTAGGTTTTCGTTTTTCGCGTCTCCTTTGAAACGTTTAAGTCCGATTTAAACCAGACTTGGGGTGAAGGTGCAATAGGGGTTCCTTCATATGTTGTTGAGGTCAAAGGTCACATACCAAGGTCAAAGGTCAACTGAGGTCATTTTCCAGTTTGGTTAGTTTTGGTTAGGTTTTTGTTTTTCGCGTCTCCTTTGAAACGTTTAAGTCCGATTTAAACCAGACTTGGGGTGAAGATGCAATAGGGGTTCCTTCATATGTGGATGATGCCAAAGGTCATCGACCAAGGTCAAAGGTCAACTGAGGTCATTTTCCAGTTTGGTTAGGTTTTTGTTTTTCGCGTCTCCTTTGAAACGTTTAAGTCCGATTTAAACCAGACTTGGGGTGAAGGTGCAATAGGGGTTCCTTCATATGTTGTTGAGGTCAAAGGTCACATACCAAGGTCAAAGGTCATCTGCGGTCATTTTCCCCTTTGGTTAAGCTTTCATTTTTCAGATATTATTCCATGAGAACAATTTATTGAATTTTGATGCCCTGCAACTGACAACTGTGCCAACTAACCACCTTGTGTATACTGCCATCTTGCCTGGGGGATCGTGCAAGTTTACTTGCTGTATTTTTAAAAATTTTATTCTAAGCTAATAATCCCCTTGTGTTGTAGGATTTATGACTTGATTAAAAGTTAAGTGCTTGTTGCAGCAGGACAAGAGACGTATACACAAATGACACGTCACATTAAAGAGACACTGGCACATGAAAAATAGTGTGCCCTTTTCAAAATTGATATTTTTGCATGGTTGTAAATCTTTTATCTACATTAGCCCTCACCTGAAATGTTTAAGACCAAATCAGCGCCTTTATGGATAAACAGAACGATTTTATAATTAATGTCGCCAGCGACATTTATTCAACAGACGAAGGAAATTGCATTTAACACAAGAAAACATGTGGGAGCCTGATTCCCATGGCGTGAACCCTGTTTGACCGGTCTGTGACCTTTTGTGTTTTTATATAAGTGAGTAGGAGTCTATTATATTCATGTAATAGACATATTTTTTGATTAAAGTTACGATAAACTTAACGTTGGCCTACAAATTATCCGGATGTCTTTAGCCTCTTATTAATGTCCCTATCTGTTTGGGGCATGTTGTTTTTATATGTCAAAATTCTTCCAATGGCCTAGACTATCATTTCATATTTTGTGAACAGGGCCGTAGCCAGGGGGGTGCGTTGCACCCCCCCCCAAAAAAATGACAAAGGTCCGCTTTATCATGTTGAAGGTCCGCTTTATCATGTTGAAGGTCCGGTTTGTAATGTTAAAGTTTGCTGCCTCTCTAAATTCTGTTGTTTCAAGGCTTGTGGATCCTGGTATATTAATGAATACTGAGCTGTTAATACTATTGCATTACGCATTGTTGGTGTTATTATACTGTTTTGTACCCCCCCCCCTTCAGAATTTGGAGACGACGGTGAAAAAAATTGTTTCAATCTGCGAGCGAGCGAGCCGAAAAAATTGCTTTGTTGGTACGCAAAAGGTCCACTTCTGGCAAATCCGCACCCCCGTCCGCACCCACCCACATAAATTCCTGGCTACGGGCATGTTTGTGAAAATGTGCCAGTGCCGCTTGAACTCTGTCTCTTGCTTTATCCTTGATGTGATTTTGCTTTTCAACAAAAGCTGAATTGCATCTGTCAATACCACTAGTGTTAGTGTGATTTTCTTTATTTGTGTCACTTCATTTAAGTTTTTGACGATTCTGTTCATGCTGAGAGGTTGTATTTTTATCCAGGAAAATCAGGACTTTTATATGGTGTGGATTGGGCCAACATTTTTGCATGGCTTCACCTGAAGATCCTTTACCATTCCTAAGATTTAATCCATTCTTTGATGTGAACCAGTAACTTATTGATATACATTGACGAAACGTGTTGTATAGCATGTGTGCATATGACCATGTGTCTTTAAATGGGGCTTGTTTACATTTCGTCTGCAAATTTCAAGTATCACGCATCATTTTGAGCTTAAAGCCTTGTAACTTCCAAACTATACATGCTGAAAAGTAACTATTTTTCTGAAACGAAATTGTCCAATCTTTCCAAATATGCTATCAAAATTGCAGTAGGGCTAGGTCTTAAGCAGTTATTGATCAAAATACAAAAAAAGTAGACAAAAAGTGGTATCTCTTCAAAGTAGCCTCACATCAAACCCAAAGCACCTATCCAAAAAACCAAAAAAAAACAAGCATATTTATGTAAAATAAGAGGCATTTACCCATCTCAGACTAGTTTGACAGGGATACCCCTAGTAGAACTTTTTTATGATTTTGGGAACAATGGGTAACAAAATTGGCATCAAAAATATGCATATATTGCATAGTCCTAAAGACTGCTTAAAGGCTTCTTGCAAGTAGCTTCTGCTGAAGTGCAATCAAGTATGTGCAAAGTAGTTAGTAAATCCAAAGGTTTAAATCCGGTTTTGTCCCCGTTAAGCGGGGGTGCCCGGATTCACCTCACACTGGCAACAACCGCCCTTACTCCTTCCTTCCACTTCACCCGATTCAATGCATCCGCCATCCTCAACCCAACCCTCCTACTCTCCTCCTCCACTTGCTTCTTCCATGTCTTCTTTGGACGTCCCCTCCTCCTCGAACCTTCCACCTCGAACTCAAAGGCCCTTCTTAAGGCATGCTCGTCATCCTTCCTCGACACATGCCCATACCAATGTACACTATTCGCCTTCGCCAACCGGTCCATCGCCTCTTCCAAACCCAACATCTGCATCAAGTCCTCAGTCTTGGCAGCCATTTTGAAAAGTGCCCTCCATTACGAATACATTTGTGAATGTGACCGCCCTATACATATGACCTCAACAAATATAGGAAAAGCTGGGTCATTTAAGTGGTGAGTGTGACCGCTCTGTACATTTGACATCAACAAATATAGGAAAACACTACCAAACTGGACCATTTCACCCCATATTGAGGCTATGAAAACGTTGTTATAATGGTGTTAAATGGCATTTTGGTGGCCATTTTGAAAACTCCCTCTAGCGAAAAAAGTGCCGGGGTAGCAAAAGTCTACCCTCACCTTTTTATGTCTGATGGTCTAGTCCATGGCTGTGAAGAGTAACTTGGGCACATCTCATGCACACGGGGACCCACCCAGCCAACTGACTATAGAGCCAAAAACCATGTTATTCCTAACTTTGGTGAAAAAATGTATTTTCCCTTATTCTACACTGTATTATGGAATTTGAGTTTTGCTGACATGTGAACTTTATGACATCATTCTGTTGTAATTCTAGGCATGTTGGTACTCATTTTGGTATCAATGCAAAGAGGAGGACCATAGCCATGTTTTCATCAAAATGAACAAAGCGGGCAATATGCCTAAATCAAATTCATTCAGGAAAGTGTTGCCAATTTTTGTGCCCATAAAGTCAATATTTGGGCACCAAAATAGAGAACACTTTCCTGAATGAATTTGCTGAAAATAGTGATTTCTTGTTTTGTGGTCAATAATTCAGTTATGTAACAAAACAACAAGGTCTGAAACACGCTAAAACTTACAGAATTGTTTAGTTACTAATCTTATCAAGCCCACCAAATTATACATGGACTCTCACTTTTTCTTGTTACTTGACACTTCGGAAGGGGATTTTAGTGTACGATTGCTGCATATGTGTGTTAGCAAACGGCAATGTTGAAATTTAAGATGGCGATATCTCATGACCTGGCAGGCGACAGCAGCGTAAAGGCTGTCGATCAAAAATCCCAACTTTTGTGGCAATTTGGACATAACCAGCCTAGCTTATCTTTTGTTCCAACAACATTCCGCTACCTTTCTGTACGGTAAGTTTCATGTAAAATGGTAGTTTACCTCACTGATATCCAGTGGTCACAACGCCGGCTTTCATGAAATCGGATCATGAAGCAGACGATGTGTGACCTCATATGGCTCACTGAGTCGACTTCACGCTGAGCAGGGCGCTCTGTTATATCCAGCTCATTGGTCATGCCCAAGATAGCAGCCATAATGGGGCCCACTGACTGCGGTAAGGTCAAAGAGGCAAGTGAAAGGGATTCTTTCCGACCTACCCCGAATTTTCTTTGCGCCTATATTACCACCCTGGGATTACATTTCCTTGCACAGTCGGTAAGTTTGCAGGATAATTTATTGCCCTCTACAGTCAAGGTGTTACAATTAAGAAGGGTGGAGTATCATTTTTGGGCATGTGTCCAAGGTTGGTGAAACTTCTAGCGCTACAATTGTGAACCAGTAATGATGCAGGCACCTTCTGTGGTTCAAATAGAAAATTTCACGCCACCAAGCATGTCTATGAATTATTTAAAGGGGCATTCGTGATTCTAGCCTCTTCTGTTTTGTTCATGTTTCACTAACTAGAATCCCTGAGAAAAGCTTATCCACAAAATGTCAGTTGATTCTGATCTCGCGTTTTGGTGTTATGAGCAAATGTAAGTATGATATCTCCCTAGACCTATACTGTACAGTAATTTCTGTCCGTTTACGGACATGGAAGAAAATAACCCAAAATCGCAATTTCTTGAGAAGAAGAGACGATCGAATTTGCACGTCAGATTGGGCACACATACTAGACTTAGCCCGACGCTTCAGATGATATAAAATCTCACTTTTAGCCTTTAATAGATAGGCTAGGTCATCACGTAGCAAATTTAGAGTAGGAAACCCAATATTCTATCATGAATGGTGTTCTCTAATGTTGTCCCTTCTTTTGAAAATCGCAGGTTGCAAGTAATGACATTTCTTTGAAAATTATGTAGTGGATTTTGAAAAAAATTATGAGCGGAGGTTGCGTTTGGGGCGGAATTTTGTTTGGCCTTGTGTTTTTGGAATGATTTGTGGTGGTAGGCAAAGATTATGATGAATTGTCTGTTGTCCTACAATGTAGCTGCATGCCCCTCCCCGGGGCTGAAAAAGTTGAAAAAAACAAGGCATTATAAGTGATGGGTCCTTTATGAGAGGAAGTGAATTGCAGCTAGTAGGATAACCACTTGGCAAGGTTTATATAGTGATGATGACAGTTAGTTATGTTATCAACGTCAATTAGCACTCTCCAATTAACAATTGGTTTTGTCCTTGATGATTTGGAACATTCAGTGGTAGCTCTATAAGACGAGTAATATACCAATTTTGGTTTTCACTTGACCATACTTGGTTTCATTCAACTTTTATATTACGCTTTCAACTAGCAGTGGCTCATTTTCACTTTCTTATAATAATAATAAATAATGTTGATTTAAGGCACGATCATATACAAGTAAACATGTCAAGGTGCTGTGAGGCAGCCATGAAGGGCGCTCAGCACATCAGAGAAGGAAACCATAATTAATACCCAGACAAGATTATTAGGACATATAGTTGCTGGTTGTGGGCGATATAGCTGAACATATTTTTTTCTGCAACCTTTTTTGTATCAACAACCCATCACAGAACAGATGTGCTGAAGTTGAAACATTAAATTATTGAATACTAGGTATATTTGTAACAAAAACTAGATCGGGACCTTAGCCTTTTTACACTTATGTTATATTTAAGTGGCAAAATTAAATAGTGTAAAAGACAAATGCTAAATATTAATAGATAGGTCATTTGTCTTTTTTCACACTATAGTTTAATGGTCATATGAAAAACGAAGAAACAGAAGTTATACGCCATATGTCATTGTAAACTTGATATTGGAAAAGTTTGTATTTGCATGGTTGTGAGTTTTTAGTTGGGTTAAAACCCTAAATCATTGCCCTGGGCTGTTACTCTTTGAAGTGTTTACCGAATGAAAGATAAAAAGTTAGATTAACAAGGTGTTAACAGATTTGGGACCACGAAAATAAAACAAGATTTTAAATTAATGTAACATCAGCATCTAAATACTTTATGGACATCAATCACATTTTAGAGGAAAATGTATTTCTATTGAGAGCTTGTTATTAACATGATCAAAAGTAGGGTGCAGGTTATTATTTCCCTTCTGTAGCTATGCATTGTTTGAAAAAGCAAGTCAGGCGATATACAAATGCAAAATGCTTACTAAAAAGTATAACATGCCATAATCGTATCAAACAAGTCAAAAAGTAGATATTGTAGGCCCTTACTCACTCATAAAAAACAAGTACATAAATTTTAAATAAATTGAACTAGGGTGTGGGGGGAGTGTGAAGAACAAGGGTATTGAGGTAGAAAAAATTCGGGAAACTAAAGTTTTGTAAAGTTTTCTTAAAGAGTTATTTGTAATTCATTTCCCTAATATAACAGCATGAGGCCTACATGATAGGCCATGACAGGCGATTATGCTTATGAGCCAGTTTATTGGGGGGCGGGGGGAGAAGGGCGGGTCCCAAAGCAAAAAGGAAGGAGGGGCCACGGACACGGCAGCCCACGGCGCCACAGGGACCAAAGGAGGAAGGAAAAGAACCACAAGTCTCCCCCAGAGGGCTACGCGGAGGGAAACCCCGTATTTATTCATAACCCCAACATCTGGACTGTCCTCCGCCTCCCATCCCCTCTCTCTCCCCTCCACTCCTTCCCCTGTGCAAACACCTTTGTGGAATCTCCTTTGTCACCACTCGCCTTCCCCCTTCAGCAGCGTGTAGCAAAAAACGCGGCCGCTCGTAACGGACGACTACTGAGTAACCCATCTCCAAATACGTGCCTGATCCCGGAAGATCGGTAATTCTTACAATCACGTGTGGCGCAACTGGTTGTCGCGTCGCCTTGCGTTCTTCCACCGGGATAATTGGTTATTTCTCGCAGCTCCTCGCATACTCCCTACGCGGCGATGTGGAATCTCATTAGCAGTGTAATTTTCATGAAGATGTGCAAGACTAATGATTGGCAATATAAGCAAAACGGGGTTTGGCGCTCCTTTGACCTTGCCACTGTGTTAATTGAAACGGCCCACATTTCTCTTTCACTCCAAACCCAGTCATAAGTGGCCTTACAAACATACTGCTATCTCAAAGGGTCTGTATTGAGTTTCATCCAACAATGCACCAGTTTGGGACATTTCACCACAATTAATGTCATGTGTTGCCAGGATGGGAGTCCCAACAAACAAATCCCATTCTTAAAGGGGGGACCTGTAATGCAAAGTATGGTGGCACTTTCACTGTTACTTCTGTGATACCCTTCCAGGGAGGGAGAACAGGTGCGCGGGGGAAAAATACATGGGGGTGCGTACCGGTTGAAAATAAGTACAAAAAGTTATGAACAAATATTAGTGTAGAGGAAGACTATCGTTTAAAAAATGTTGGGCACTTATTAATTATGGTGTGTTTTTGTTAATGGGTAATTAACCATCACAGTGCCTTCTGTGCCTTCTGTTAATACAAACAGTATCACTATTCTCAAAAGTCTGCACCTCAAGGCACCGAGATGACAAGATCACTTTAACACATAAACACTTTTTACACCCATGCATTCCTGTCAACAAAGCACTAGCACTTGATGATGTCTGCTTGGTATTGGGAAAATTGAATGAATAATTGGTGATCTATCATCATTGGTAACAGCATATGATGAGTGTTATTACACAAAATTATAATAGTTCTTGCATTTGACCAAAATTGTTATTGAAAGTGACAATTACAGGCAAAGAGAAGACTGAGATTAGGGAACAAACTAAGATATTGGAAGAAGTTATCTCAAATTAATGTGCTTTTGAGTTAAAAGATTCACCAGGACAGATTGACCACAGACGCCCAAATGCAGGCACACATGGAGCATATGACGTTTAACTTAGTCTTGCTGATATTTTAAAATCTGTATGGACCTTAATATTACCAGCAAAATATTTGCTGTTCCTTGGGAAAAAAAAAGTTCAAGACGCATATAAACAGCGGGTGGCAATAAAAGTTATTGCCATTCAAATTTATGAAATCCATATTTGGCTGGGGTTCTGGGGTAATGTAAGCTAAAAATACATTGTTAGTCAAAAGTTTTACATGGCCTACTCCTAGGACGGGGCACGAGTGTAGAAGAGTGAAATGGAAACGGACAGGAAAGAGGAACATCAGGTGGAAAAAGGAAAGGAAAAAAAAAAAAGACAAAAGTAAATGCGAGAGGTTTAGTCTCTCTTTTGGCGGCCCCCCTTGGGTGCCATTATTGGGGTGGGGAGGTTCACACTCATATTTATTAGTTTAATATTAAGTATGGACACCCCTCCAAAAAGTCAGTAACATTTAATATTGCTTGATGAACGGCGCATTTGTATACGACATATAAAAACAAAATTTTTGGCTTAACTCTTTCTTAAGTTCATCTCAGATGTGACAACGTATGGTATATAATAAGAGCACAAAAACGGGTGTTAGGTAAATGGCCAGGAGGAGAGGACTTTGAAGGACAGACAGGGAGGAGAGGGTTGAGTAGCGGCTGGCTGGGGGGGCGGGGCCGAGGATGGCTGTTGGATCACAAAATGCCCCTTTAGCATATGTAGGACACCCGGGGGAACAGTTCGGACAGTGAGTTAACAAAAGGAGGGAAATAAGGGGGATAATGATCGTGTTTGACAATTGGAAAAACATTAAAAAAAGATTTGTTTAATTGAGGGGGGCCTAACAACACCGTGTATGTAGGGCTATCGTGAAATGCATTGTGAGGGGACATAAGGGTGAATGGGGGAGGGAAATTAGGGGAACGAGAAGGATTGGAAGGGCAGAGGAAAGGTCATAAGGTGATCAATGGATGTAGAGAGTTATGTTGGAAATAGGAGTGGAGCAAGCCCCCCCCCCCCAGAGATTGTCCAAGTAAGCCCTCAAGCAGGGACGGAGAGACCGGTAGAGCGCCACTAGTGGGGTATAGGGAGGGCAGAGGGAAAAGGTCGTAAAGGGTGAGAGGAAGGAAGCTCTCTGGAGGGTGGGGAAAACAGGAGGGACGACAGACTTTGCGAAACATCATCAGAACTAGCGGGGCATGTTAAGGGTGTTACAGATTATGCAAATGATTAGGTCATATGGGGGTATTACAGGGGTAAGAGGTCAAAGATCAACTGCATGGGCTTCATTGTTAAAAATGCATCAAAATTACACATTTTCCAAAGCTGTAATATTATGGGCATTTCATTTAAGTTGCTCAGGGAATAAGAGGTTAATGGTTCCTTATGGCTGCGGATTTATTTAGGTCATCGTGTGACAATAAGGGGGAAGCGAGATCTGTAAGGAAAACAGGACACTAAAGGGGAAGAAAAGGAAGAAGTTGGGAGGTAACAATGATGGTGTAGTCATTTTGTTTGTAAATTAAGTATAATACGGATGGTTTTTAAAATAATAAAAATTAAAAAAAACTAAGAAGCCGGCACATTTGGAAAAGAGGGGAAAGAAAGAGGGGTGAACCAGGGAAGAGGGGGGAAGGGGTGGGAAGCTTTGGTAATACGGGGGTGTCTAAAAGACCGGACCCCGCCTGGCAGAGGGTAGATACCGTTCCGTCGTTCGACCAAGGACTTGGTCGCCGGCGGGATGTGGCCGTCTTTAAAACAGCAAATTAACCCACTGACCAAAAAGTGGGTCGTTAGGTGTCCGACACCGAAAAACTTCCCTTGCACAAGGCACAGGACTTTGGTGCCGAGTTCTGGCACTGCGATGGTAAAATTGTACCACTTTCAATTTTATCCACCCGATGGTCACTCTTTTCGGTGTCTTATGACAATAAAATGACGCAAGCCACATTTGTGATGTGGTTCCCCTTTGTCTTAAACAAAGGTCAGGTCTGATATGAAAAAGTTACAACTGCACATTCAAGATCTCACTCATTTTCGTAATGCGCCATGTCTGCCCTCCCAATTGGTCTAGCCTGTAGATAGAGCTAGGTCGTGCTGCACGCTTGAATGTCCCGCACCCTTAATTGACATTCCGGCTCTGGCGGATGCTTTAAACAGGGGCGGCGGCCAGGTCTAGGTGGTGGCGAAACCTCATAGGGGTGGTGAATCAGTACAAAATTAAACTCATTTGTTAAAAACCCCAATTTTTGCGCAATTTATTATGTAAAACCAGTTTTTCCTAATTTTGAAAATCTCAGGGGGCGGCCCCTGCCACCTGGCACCGCCCCTGCTTTAATCCACAGGATCATCATGTCTTAGACCGTCTTGATTATTTTTAGCTAGGGGCAATTATTTTTGCTCTAGTGATCTCGAGGTTGTTTTACAATAGGCAAGTGTCCTTTTTAGACAATAGTGGGATATATTACACTAATGGTGCACACCCCACCAAATACCGCCATTGTTTTGTAAAAAATTGTATGAATTAAAACAAGCAATTTTTAGGTTAGGAAGTGACTCGGTTCCTAACTTTCTAGAAAAACAAGCGTTTTTTTAGAATTCACAACCTAGTGTACCATTCACTAAGGAAAAGCACTATGGTGACAACGGAAATTTAGAGGCTACTGGAGTGCGAAGACTACGATGAGTGTTGAGTCCTCTCAAACTAGGGTTTCTAGTCTAAAGATTCTGTGGTAAAGGAACGAGGTTCAAATAAGCACTATAATACTCGGCAGAAAGAATCACAGACTTTGATCTCAATAGTTGTTAGGTTTGTATCTTAGAAATATTTACAGCACAAAAAGACCAAAAAAGTTGCAGTTTCAATTTTTTTGTTTAAACTTTTTTTTTTACTCTTTTTTTTAAAACCAATTCAGTGAGAGAGCGACAGACCCGTTGTTAGTGGGTGTAGAATTTTATCAAATGAAGATTTGAATGGCCAAGCATCCAAAGATGAATCAGAATGCCAGGAAGATCGACTTATCATTATCTTATGGTTTTTTTATGTCACGGCTAATCTAGACATTAACAGCAGTTATCTAATTAGTAATGCGACGGATTGGCGCCAAGATAGCGATGAACCTCCCTTTTGAAATCTGCAAGTCCTGGTTTGAGCTACATGAGCAGGAAGGGCATTCAAGAAGCCTAGAGAGAATGGGAGAAACCAGAAGAAGAATGTCTCTGTGGGAGGCCAG
Source organism: Ophioderma brevispina (assembly GCA_023653785.1). Taxonomy (NCBI): domain Eukaryota; kingdom Metazoa; phylum Echinodermata; class Ophiuroidea; order Amphilepidida; family Ophiodermatidae; genus Ophioderma; species Ophioderma brevispina. The sequence continues at coordinate 7,286 of JAMKCH010004338.1, read as the reverse complement.
TTTAGACTTGGCACTTCACAGCAAGATTCTTGGGATTGCATCTAGTTTGGATAGCCCCTTTTCGGATCTTTTGCCCTGCGACCGGAAAATTTAGGCTTGTGATCGGGACATTTGCGCATCTACCGCAGGTTGTACCACAGGTGCAGGGGTTTACACAGGTGGAAAACTAGTTTAACCATAGTTTTTGCTACCTGACAAAAAAAAAAAACATCTGTTTGCCAGTGAAAGTGGATAATTGTTTTCTTTTTCCAAAAAAATGATTCAGTATTACAATGTAATTTCCCTTGAGAAATTAAGAAATTAGAAGAGAAACATTTCTTTAAATTCAATCAGTGCCCCCCCCCCAAAAAAAACAACTCAGTTGATAATAATTATGCACATGCAGTTAGGTTTGAATCCAGTAGAAGTTGCTCTGAAAGAATGGGCCGTTGAATGTAACTGTAATCAAACTTGTGTTAGTTCCCTTCTGTTTCTTCAGTGCACATATGATTACAAGCTCTCATTCGTGGTAGGGTCTGAAGGTTACTAGTACTTGATTGCTGGAGTCAATAGTAAAAACTAGAATTTTGCGGTCTCGGCTTTCTAGGTTTCAGGTTTTGCTGGCTAGTTGGGGGGAGGCTGGTAATAAAATGTGCGTTTGCCAGTGGGGGTTCATGTTGCGGGTGGTTGTGATGTCTGTTCAGAACCTTATCGCTCGCTCTGAGACGATAACTGAGGTTGGCTGGAAATTTGTCTGTGAATATGAAAGAAGACGTTCCTCAAGTTTTTAGATGTTGATGAGTGAATTGTATTACGTTGGCGCATTGTTCAGGCGACTTGCAAGTTTTGTAGGTTGACTGTTAACTGGAACTAAGTTGGAAGCATCTATCTTATCTATCTCCCAATAATAAAATCGCTCAGTAGTAGAGTATTGTTGTACCCAGTGGACGTTGATGACGAGGGTGCTTGGTCACATGAACAAAGATCAACAACGTGTGCAGGAAGAACAGACTGGTGCAAGTAAAAAGAAGGTCTGTGTGGCTAGATAGCGGAGTGTGAGTGGCTTCAGGCGATTCCGGAAAATCTCCCGTGACTGAGCTGAACCCAGTAAGCTTGGTAGGGGCTGTTCCCAGATGCAGATGACCACTGGAAAAATGTGCTGGTAAGCGGAATTCTACAGTGGTGATGTTGTAGCTGTTGGTGGTGGTCCCTGTTTGGTCTGATATATACACAACATGAAAGGTTTTAAGGTGGAATGGATGTCCAGAATTAAAGCTGAAGTTTTCTTGACACTTGCTTGGAATATGACACCATGGGTTACAATATGAAATTTCAGTCGCGACAACAATTCCTTTAGTTTTTGTTTATTAGATATATTCTTTGTTTTATTTGATTTTTATTTATATTGTATATATTTATTCATAGTGTTTATTGTGTTTTCATTGTAATTGGATAGTGTTCATTCTCTTATTATTATTGAGTTTTTATTTTTCCCTATTTAGTCATATTTTTAATGTTATTTTACAATTTCTTCTTGTAACGATTTACTTTATTAATATTTGTATTTATTCAAAAATTTTGGCTTGTAATTTTGTAATTGTTTGTGTTATACTTTGTTTTATTTTATTATTTTAGTCATCTTTATTTTGTTTTTAGTGTTAATTATTTAAGTTTATTTTATTTAAACATTTATATTATAATCATTTTTGGTATACGGACTTTGATTTTAGTAATTTTAAAATATTTTTTATTCTCCAGTTTTTTATTTATTTTCTTACCTTTGCTTTTATTTAATTTTGTCGTTTTTTTTATTTTGTACTTCATTTTAAAAGTTATTTGGTTCCATATATTCATGTGGAAGGCGTATCTAAATATCTGGAATATGTTTATTTCTTTTTTTTTAACAATTTATTTAATTGATATTTCTGTACACAGATTTGATTTGTTTGGTTGTAATTTTTAATATTTGTTATGTTTCTCAATCCGGTGTATTATTATATTTTTGTTTTCTTTAATTTTTATTTTTATGTATGAATCTTTTTCTTTATTCATTCCATTTGTTATTTTATTCCATTTTTAGTTGTTGTTAATTTATTTGTTATGCTTTAGGCCTTGTATGGACTTTTTTTATGGTCATATGCGAAAAACAAAATATGTTACACCCAAACCATAAAAAAAATTCTAAAATACAATTAAAGAAAGAAATTAATTTTTACTTTTTTTAAAAAAAAAAATCAAGCCCAAAGTGGAATTCGAACCCAGACCAACAGGTCGTAATTTTAGGAATCAATGGCCAGAGTATTGAGGTAAGATGATCATTCAGGCGTCAATTAGTGTGTTGTAACATTTCGCTAACTGTTACCGCAATGTGCCTTCTGGTTATTTCAATGTAAACACGTAAATAACTACTGCCGATCTACAGAGAAAGAGGTATTGCAAGATAGTCATCTACAAAAAATTTCAGCTAAAACACAAACATAATTATGGGGGGAAAATGCCACACAAATTATAGACTGAAAGTTCGTCCGTCGGGCGCTGCCAACAATGATATCATGTTTGTAATTTCGTCAAAAAGCTCTTCCATGATTAACCCCAGATATTGATTGAAAAGGTCATAGCCCGGGCGCAATATGGAGGGTTCCAGTTAAGTAACCTCGAACTACCCGCAATTTATACCACCATTTACTTACCCAACTAACCCTACGGTACAAATCGCCCGAGGGGAATCGGGAGAATCAACCGTCACTAATTTCCTTTTTTGGCAACATTTATGGTCACTACAAATATACGCGATTTAAAAAAAAAACGCTCTTCTCTAGAAGCGGAGTTTCCGATACATCTTTAAAACAGTTGATAGCTGATCTCGTATATACTTCAAAATCAAGTAAACAGACCCTAACTTTCCATTTAAATAAACAAAAAAAATTTTACAAAATACAAATTTTTTTACACCAAACAACTTTACTAAAATTACACCACAAATTTAGGGGGTCAAACACCAGCATGACAGTAATGTGCACGTACCATTTTCACCAGCCGAAATGCCCTACATTTAAGGAGATCCGCGAACACAAAACGGCGCCCCCAAAATGGCCAAGTAAAAGTAATTATACTGCACTACGCGAGACCGATAACTATTGACTCTATATTTATAAACTTCTATGTCCTATTATAACAAACTAGTCATTAAATATCTTAAAAAAAAAATTAAAAACTTATGCCAGCACCTGTTGCGGGGGGGGGGGCACAATGTAGATCAAAATGTAAAGCACTATAAACAAAGTACTTTAATACCATGCGAATTTCAATTGCTAAATAAACATCTAACAATTATGTTGATTAATATCATTAAATGACGTAGTGCCATGATTAAAACACTTTGTTCAACTATCGGTTGTTTTTGCCTGCCAATATTTTCCCTGACATAATTGACAGAAGTCCTAAATTCACATGTGTGATATTTTTGCTTTAATTTCACTTTCTAGAACTAGGTCTAAGGTTAATTTGGTGATGAAATGAAAAGGGTGTAATCAGATTTAAAAAGTATGGTAACTCAAAGTCCAATTCAACTGGCCCATTTGACATTTTCAGTTTTCCATCGTTTGAGAATATTGTAACAACCAGTATAATGAGTCATTAGAAGTCTCTTTGTGGGTTCATAGTGGTCTGTTAGGCCATTATTAAGTTTATCTGACTTCATATGAATTCTACTAGTTTTGTTCCAACTTTTTTGCAGTTGTTTCAAGTGACAGGAGGAGATTTTTTATAATACGAATTTCTCTCAAATTTGCACTGATCGATTGTAGTTTACTACTAAGAAGTTCCGAAGGTTTATTGGACAAACAAGACAAAAGCAAAACAGCAAATCTTGTTTTAATTGCTGAATATCGTAATTATCACCCATTAGAGCACGTGCTCGACTTTCTGTCATGCACGACAGAAAGTATAATAATCATCTTATTACATTAAAGACGGAAGGCTATTTGGCTTATTCACTTAGAGTGTGATCTTATCCATTGGACAGCATTCCAAATATGCCAAAAAAAACCCCCCACAGGTCAAAAAAAATTGGGCAGCTTCTTTATGGGAAATCTACTCATGTCTATTTAAATTGGCCAAAGCAAAAATACGAAGCCCTGGATCATCAAGTTGTTGGGACTTCTATTTTTTATCCAATCACAGGATTTTAAATTATGCCATGATCATAGATATATTTTACCAGTGCCTTGTATAGTGAATGTTCTCTCCAAATTGGCACATGTTAATAATGATTGTACAGTGATTACATCTAACCTCTGTCTTGTCTTTCACATCTAGGTTATCTGAGGCATCTGGAAGGCCCTGATGAGCTATACGGAACACATTTACCGTGCCATGGACTGCTGGTCACTGGAAAACCTCACACCGGCGATAATCCTTTCAGAGATAAACCAAGATGTATTATCCTCTAATCAATTTGATCATAACCATAGATGGTAGATTGGTAGAGAAGTAGGGACCGCACGTCTGTGTATGACATGGGTCTCTACTTCTCTAACGTCTATGACATAACAGCATATCATTTAAGGTAATTTGTAAACCACACATTTTTCACACAATGTGTTGTAATCTATCACAGTCATAAAGATGGTAAAAAGACTTGCATATGTTGCATACATGTACTATTTAAAAGTGATAATCCATTTAGTAGGTTATTAATCTCACACTAAGTTTTGTGCCATTGGTGCCATTTAATCAACCATTTCAGAAACAATGACTACTATGCACATTTTATGTAACAAAATTCTTATACTCGGAAGAATACTGATGAAGTTTATTTTTGAAACCTTTGCATTGGACCTTTGTAATTATCAAACACTTTATCCATTCCAATAAGTACTGGTATTTTATAGAATATTCTTGAATGTATTTTACATTTTACAGGTTTTTAAAGGAAAATGCTGACAGTAAACATAAGGTTTTGTGTATTTATTTTATGCATGATTTTAGAGTAATTATTCAAAGAATCAACATATATGAAGTAATTCATTGCTCAATAGTAGTACTTAGAACATGTCACGGAAGGCTTACATAATCAATCTAGAAATGTTGATGTACTTAAATAGATCTATAGTAAAGCCTCATAACAAAATCTGATATGAGAAACTCTGTTTATAAAAAATGTATTTCCTGAACCATTATACCAATTTTTGTTGTTTTTCCAACCCTGATAAAACAAAATTTGGATATAAACAACTAATTTCTCTGTCCCTGGCAACTTCATTATAATAAGTTTCCACTGTTTGTGAAATGCTACCAATGTTGGTGCATATAAAATTCTGGTGTACAGCAGCCTTAATGACTAGTGTTCATAAAAAAATTAAATGTACAAAAATAGTTTTATCTTTGTCACATTGTTCAGTAATTGTACCTTGTATTTTTTTACTGAATTTCATGGGTCTTGGGTCTATAGTTTCTGCTGCCAAAAATAGTAAGAATTGGCTGCAAAAATGCCCCTTAAAAAAGAAATATTGTCTTGTTATTTGAAAATGGAGTGTGCAAATTTGGAAGAGTATACTTGATGGGCATTATATGTTTATCTATCAGTCTCGTATTGTGTGAAATGTCTTTCTAATACAGTGCAGTGTATATTGTACTCTAAACTTTTGTAAATCTCTCAAGTTAGTATCCAGATCATAATTCCTTTAACGAGTGGCATGTTGGCATTAAAAGCTGTACCCAATCTGTTGCCCCCATATTGACCAATCATGCATAGGAATGCATTGCAATATCACAAGATTTTCACACTATCATCATAAGATTGATAGAATTTGCAATCAGTCACCATCTGTAGACTTAATTCAAATTAACCAGCAAATTCATTATAATACTTTGCAAACTCTGACACATTCATCACTCTTGTGAATTTTCTAGTAATTAAAGCACACAGAGGTCTGATAGGTACATGTGTAGAGAACTGGTTGCCCTGTTCAATTTTCTTGTTCGACTGAATAAATTTCATGATGGGGAAGATGTACGGGAAACAACTAAGGTGACATGACAAGCCCTATCCCTACAAAGATGGCCATGTAGCCCAGCATTGAAATTCTCAGCAATAACCATTGTCATAAATGCCACTGGCATAAGTATTTCATGATAAAACCAGCTTGTTAAATCTTTTAGTTCTACATATAGTGAGGAGTTGGTTCGCATGTGCATCTAGAAGCTTCTAGAGTTCAGAAAATGGCTGCATTAATGGTGATTGATCGCAAAATTGGATTGGTCTTTTGTTCCGTGTGAAAAGTATTGATATTGTTAAAAGGAATTTTGTGTGTTGATGTTAGTTTCACTGACACAGTAAAAATTACACATGTTCGGCTTGTATTAAACTAACAATAGCCAGGTAAAAAATGCAACCGCTTATCACTTTGATGTTATATACAGTCACTTTGCAATTCATTGGCATTTTTTAACAACTGCCGATAAATTAAAGGTGTGTGTTCTAATTTTGTCATCGAAGGCTAATATTATTAAAGGGAGTCTAACATTGACCCAGGTTTAAACTATAGTCCTACATGAGTTAACTGTTTTTCCATTGCAAATTTAGAGAAATTAGTATCCTCAAAAAATCTCCTCCCGCCCCTTTAAATGTTGGTATTCCAACATTTTTGCACAAAAAAATGCCCATATTTGATTGTTCTCAGCTTTACCACTTCCAGGTAACTTTACTACAACAATTTCCACTACAACAATACAAAAATGCAACTTGACAAAAGTAGACAGTATCATTTGTTTACATCCTGAGGAAATAATCTGATAGTGGCTTTAAGATTTGACTTTTTTAAGGCCATTGCCCATACCTATAAACATAATATGTTTTGAACCACTTTTAAATTTCCAAATGTTTGTATCAGCTTTGCATGAGCAAATGTCTTGGAGAACGAATGTTGCAAGGGGTCCTCGATTCGCACGGGACCGGGACACCCTTAGCACCCACCCTTTAATCAGTGCCAGAGCTATCTACAACCTGCTATATCATATTTTCTTCCATCAAATGTATTTTTAAAGAGATAATTTTAAGATGCTGTACCAAATTTGAGATGTGTATTCCCTGAGAACACTTCCATATGCTTTACTCAAAAGAAATGTAACCCCATGAATTAGATTTTACCTTTTACCAGTATGTATTGTAAACTCTTTGAACAAAATTTTAAGTTATTTCTATCAACTTAAAATTCTTACAGGGGTCTACAGCAGCCCCCAGGACCACAACATCATCATCCTGGGTATGCCTATGTACATACATGTTTTAACCAATCAAATAGCTG
>JAMKCH010004337.1:0-35760 GCA_023653785.1 Ophioderma brevispina | reverse complement strand
ATAAATTTTGTGGTTTTGTCAGTATCGGCAAAGATCTGTGGAGTAAGTGCTTGTTTGATCAAAAATGAAATGGCAAAGTGTAATTGACTTGTGGCTTATCTGCTCAAAGTGCATTTATAGATATGAAATGGGTTTGGATGATGCATGCTGAAGCTAATTCAGGGGAAAATGGACAAAATAAGGATATCGGCAGAGGGGAAAAGTCCACCTGCAGCTTATGGTCAGACAATAGGCCTTGGCTGTTTTAATATATTTCAAATTTTGATTCATTTTTTTGTAAAATGTGGTTTCTTCTTACCATACCTTGAACAACTTTACCAATTTTTAACATATTTTAATTCATTTTGACTAATTTTGGACTATTTTTAACCCATTTTGATTCAGTCGATAGCATACAAATGCCCATGAGGGTCATACAAGTGCACTTAAGTGTATCCAATCAGGTCAATGACTGCAGCCCCAAAATTTGTGATTTTTATTAGCATCTAACAAAGGTAGACAAAAAAAGCACCAGTATGCTTGAAATTTGTAAGAGAATAAATAATTTCAATATATCAATGAACAGAGCTATACTCATTTTGTGTCTGCTTTTATTTTCAATAAATCATAAATTTACATCTCAATAACTCGGATGTTTCCTCTTATGCAACATTACACTGAGTTATTGATCCGATGAAAAAGTCAATAGTTTCTCTAAAATAACTTTCTCAATTGAGAAATGATTGATAAAAAATCAACTCAAATTGTATTGGCAGCAGAAAAGCTTTTCATGTTGCAATTTTTATATTTTGTTGATATGTAATGTAAAAAGGGTTTAATAAAAAAAAAGTGCAATTTGATTTTGAGACCATTCATTTGGAGGTCAACATTTTGATTGATTGTTGAGGATGTGGAGTGGTGCTCACTCATGCTGTGGTTTTAGCGATTGCTTTTAAAACCCATGGCTAATTCCCAGAGGGTGTATTGAGTCAATCCCACAATGCACCAATTTTGGGAAATTTCACCTCAATAGGGTCATGTGATCCAACAAATATCCTATTCTTAACACATAAAAACCCTGACTTTTATGCTAATTTTAGCCTTCAAAGCATTAGTACTTAAGTAATTTTTCACATGATCATGAAATGTCTTGTGGTTCTTGAACTTTTGGAACACTTTTTATCCCTAAGTACTGACACATGTTTAGTACAGTACAGGCACATTGCAATGCATTGTGGGATTGATTCAAAACACCCTCTGGCTAATTCCTGAAAAGGAATGGATAGATCTTGTGCTTTGAGACCATCAAAAATTACAATTTAGTTTGTCAGTTATTCTTTGTGAGTTTTCCTTCCTTCCTTTAATATTGATTTAAGGTCAAAGATATGAATACATGTGATGTGATCTTGTCCACGGTCCAAACACAGGAATTGTGATATTGAGATAAGGCGAAAATAGGGAGCAAGTAGCAATGAAATACATACGAAATTTATATTTATGAGGAATTGTGAGTTCTTTTCTGCTTTTCAATTCAAATGGTGAATAATAGGACATGTTGCCTTTTTTTTGCATTCCCCTGAGTTTTCTGATTTCCCCATTTACAAGTTCATGTTCCCCCCTCCTTGATGACAATGTTCTTGTTCCCCCTCTGCTTACAAAATTTTTTATATTCTCCCCCCTCAAATCCTTCGTCCCCAAGCATAGGTAATGACCCCTCTCTAACTAACCTTGGAAAATATGTAATCACTTTGATGGTGAATTGTATTATCTTCAGATGTGGGAGAAAAGACACATGCCTCTCTCTCCCTTCATGCAGTTCCACCACCCATGTACAGTATATGCATAACAGAGGTATAGTGCTACATAATCATTTTGTTTTTACAGATAAGGCCTAAAAAAATTGTTTGATTGGCGTAACATAGAAAAAAAAATAGGGTAGGTAGGTCGGATTTTTTTTTTTTTTATGTTTCACATACCAGAACACAAAATATATGACACACATACAAAAACAAATGGCACATCTTCACTTTTTCTGTAACACATCTTTTTATTTGTCATTTTGAATGTCCTGCAATCCTTTAGAGTACCGAAGTATGACGTCATTAAATTCCTGTTTTTGCATTTCAGCGTTTTCATGAAAGTTTTTAAATTTTTTTTGTTTGCACACAAAAAAATAAAAATATTTAGGGTCGGCGGTAAAAATAGGGTCGGTCGGGTTACGCCAATCAAACAATTTTTTTTAAGGCCTAATTGTGCAAAGCCAATAGGATAGGGGAATGTTGTCTGGAATCCCAATATCTATATTCGCCCACTCAATGTGCACTCTATGTCTGGAGACAATTGGCAAGTTTTAACTTCCAATTTTTGTAACTCTACACAGCTCAAGTCACCAAAATGAATAGAAAGAAATGCAGAGATGCTTAAGAGCAGGATAAATGCTATGGTGTTTTTGTTGTTACTAGATTTACTGTGGTTCACAATGTCAATTAATTGTCGCCATGGCAAGCTGTTTGCTTTGTCAAAGTCAGCTGGCGCATGTTTAAATAGAAGATCAAATCCATCCCTTTTGTCAGTGTAGAATAACATCCTCCAGGAGCCAAGAGCAATGTCCAAGTGTAGGAGGCTGATAATGGATTTTCTTAGGGTATTTCATCAACTTGAGCTAACACAGAGCTGATATTGTTTCAAAACAAAATAAAATAACAGGTTTGAGTCCCAAGCCCCCTGGCTCTGTCATCCCCAGGATTTGTCTCCTATAAGCCCTCATATTACACAGCCCAACCTTATATCATCATGTGAATGTAACAAGGTCGTAAGTGCAATATAGCTGCCATTTGTCAAAAATTCCCATCAAAAGCACTAATTATGCCAAGTCCTGCCTGGTCAGTGGCTCTTGAAATGGTTCTTCAAGCAACACAGTCACCTGAAGTGCCATTTCAAGAGCCACTGACTCCAGGAAAGACAAATTGAGTTATCCTAATACAGGGCAGCACACAGACGTATCACATGGCAGCTATTGCACATACAACCTTGTTGCACTCGCATGACGATAAGGTCTCTGGCCAGAAAATGTATTATAACATTTTGTTGAGGATAAAAAAATTATCCATTTGTTGGGCAAATCAAGATTCAGTTTTCATATGCATTTCATATGTCATTTTTTTGGGCCTTGTTTTGCAGAAAACTCCATCAGAATATGATTCCTGACTTCCAGTCATTTTAGTGTTGCTCAGATCAATGACATACAAAGTAAAATGACTGCTATCATTGATTATATCTCAAAATCAATACTAGTGACAAATGATAAATTTAACTTAATCATAAAACCATGCATTTCCCTCAGAGTTCAATATTCTAAAAAGAGACTGTTCTTTTTACTATAAAATGATTAACAAATCAAGAGTTTACTTGCAGGCCCCATCTGCAATAGCTGCCATTGGTCAGTTGTGTTCTTATTAAGTGTTGTACCTGCTAAATTTATCATGTGGCAGCTATTGCAGATGGGGCCTTTTTGCCCTAAACCCTTAAAATGGCGTATAACTTAGGGAGGGGTCATTATTTATGCCAGGGGGAATGGAGGATTTGAGGGGGAACCCGAAAAATTTTTGTAAGAGAGAGGGGGAACGTGAAATTTTTCATCAACGAGAGAGAGAGAGGGGAACATGCACTTTTAAATGGGGAAATCAGCATGATCAAGGGGGAATGTGAAATTTTTGAACGGAAGCGAGGGGGGAACGCGAAAATTTTTGCCGAAAAAAGTTGAAATCCTCCATTCCCCCCTGGCATAAATAATGACCGCTCCCTTAACAACTGAGTATGTAAGGGATATGGGGATATTTAAATTATATAGTGCATTTCATTGCCGTGTGAGTTGATAATAATAACTCAATTTTCAAAATGGCCTCCTTTGGCCCGAGTTGGATCATATCAGATTTAATGTAAATTTCATATTGGGAGTCCATAATCACAATTTGGAAATACTGAGGTGACACAGTAAACAAATATGCAAATCTTAATTACCTTGGATGGTTTTGATAATTGGTCATAAGATGTGACAAAAAAATTAACCCTAACAGAACAAAGTACTACAAAATACTACGAACTGACCTGAGATGAGTATAACTATTCATCTCAGCTACAAGAAAAAGAAAAACAAAAACACACACACAGAAAGAAGGCAAAAGAGGGTGCATTTTCTCCACTCAGTGCAGTAGTATTTGGTACTGTAGTGTAAAGCATAGTCTAGATGGCCAGGGTTTAATATGGATGCAATTTTGAACTTCTTACAAAATATCCTACAATACAATTTTTTTGTAAATTTGTCAAAGTTGTCCCCAAAAATTTGAGCAAACCCATGGCTAAGTATGTATGCCTGTGTGTGTACCTTTAAAATAGCATTTTAAAGACACTATCAGTGATCCACCCGAAAGAGTCAAAATATTGAAATTTGTTGGACTTGCTTTAAATTGAAGGATAGGGCTGTTGGTTGGTAGAATTCACATGTTATTTTTCCAAATGGAAGAAGATTGACAGAAAAGAAGAAAACAGCATTGTTCAAATTATGTGTTGCAGTAAGTGTCCCTACAGACAGGAATGACTAAAATAACCAATTTGTCCGTATTAGGTTGCTTTTGGACTTTTGGTCTTATCACTTGTAGGGTATGTTAGGGTACCTATATTTGTTGCAAACATGCAAAAATATGGTTTTTGATGATTTTTTTAATTTTATGATTTAGCAAATCACTAGAGTGCCTTTAATACGGGATAAGGATATCATGCGAGAAGGACATTAGTAGACCTTGCCCCTCCTATTTAAATCATGTGTGCATGTTTCCATGTGCACAATTATCTGTAAAAATAAATTTATGATTATGAAGCACAAATTTCTCGACCATATGTTTTAGCAGTAGGTTTCTTTGCAATTTGCAACCAATTATAGCTAATTCTCTACCACAGATGGAAATATTCATGGCCAAATTACACGTCTAAGACAAGGACGTAATTATGGGTGCCGTCAATATTATATTGCTGCATATATCTTTAAATTTAAAATTATTTTCAATATGTATAGAGGAGTAATATTCATGTGTTAGAAGGCGATCCCTCACTGCCAAACGCCCACGTTAAAATTTTACCCATTACACGCTAGAGTGAACAACTGTTCAGGCAATTAAAAAAGCCCAGTGCTTTATTTTTTTTCTAATCCATAATTCCTGAGAAAATATGCCCACAGACAAACACAACTGCAGGTTTCTTATTCTTAGCTAGAAGTAATTGCTACAGGTTTAAATTATTTCTTGTGCAATGCATTAGTAAGAGTGCTCTCTCAAAATGAGAAGGTGTAAATTTAATTTATATCTTGAGTTGAAACTGTAAATTTAGCACAGTTTGTGTATTTCGCCCGTGTTGGTATGAATCAGTTGTGAAAGGATTATTGTTCAAATAGAATTTTTTCATAAATTTGTCTTCTCCCATGTAGCTTACAATGAAAGTAGCTGGTGCAGCAGTAGCCCTTCAAAGTCTCGTGTTAGAGATGGGATAGTAGTACATGTAGTATTTCATTTATTAACAATTACCGAACGTAGTAACGGAAGTAGCATAAATGGGCATTGATTGAAGGCCAGAAAGCTGTAACTACATGGCTCCCATTTGTGAAATGTAAGGGTTCAGGGCTACTTACTTGTAAACATCACATGTAAATTGTCATTCCCAATGCATTGGACTGTCTCTTAATATTAAAGACTGAAAATTGACAGTTTTGTGACCATGTGCATCAGTGAATGTAGTACACAGCCAGATTCTTCATTGCAGTATCTCAGGAGTACTTCAGTAGTACCCCAGGCGTACCCCAGGAGTACCTCAGGAGTACCTCAGGAGTACCTCAGGAGTACCTCAGGAGTACCTTCAGAATTTTTTAATTCTTAGAACCTTTAAAATGAGTAGGCTTACCTCATCACAGGCTGCAAACTTGAGTTAATCATTCATTTAGGTACACAGAGTAGCTATGTACTGATGCTATTTATACTGAGTACTTCTTGAAATGTAATAGTCATTATGTTGTTTTAAAACACCTTTATGCCCCAGTTCAGTCAGCCATAGTGTATAGCTATCCTACATGCTTCTAGGCCTGACAGTTAATACCATAATCCATGGTTGTATGTTGCATAATACTTTCCCTTTGTAAACTGCAGCCAACTATGATTTTAGCAGAGACAGCAAATTCCTGGGCAGGCAACTAATCAATAAATCCTTATTATTTGCAGGGGCTTTTCAAAGGACTTGGATTATGTGGTATTATCTGCCAGCCCAGATCCAGAAAGCTCAAAAGAGATATATCAGAAATATACTTTGTTCCCTCTCTGGGTCAGATGTGACCCACTTGGCCACAGAGGTGTTAAACGATGTATTCCATTTTTAAGCATTTTAAAGGTTGATTTTGTAAATTTTGCAACTTTTCGTGTTCATGGTTCAGTAGCTAGCCTTGACCAGGGCTGTACGCAGGATTATTTTGTGGGGTCCGGGACTTCAAAAAAGTGGACTTTCATGGGTAAAAGTGGACTTAACCCCCCTAAAATGGTCCTTTTTTGGACTTTTTGAATATCTCATCACTAAAAAATTGACTTTCTTGTCAAAATTTTTCAAAATTTGTGAACTTCTTATCAAAAAATCAGCAAAAAGTGGCCCTATTGGCCCTTTTGTGGAATTTGGATGGGGATGACTGCACCCCCCCCCCCCCATGCATACGGGTCTTGCCTTGACACAATGTTATTTTAAATTTTCAAATTTCACTTGAATCTGATTGTGTTGTAACTTCTGATCATGAACTGACAAATACCACAATTAGGAATTTCCTGAAGAGAAATTCTAATCTGTATGTAAGATGAACATTAGTGCCTTGTGTTTAATTGTTTGGGCCTGCTAACAGTTTCAGGGGGCACTCCCATTTCAGAGGTGACTAGTAAGGCTGTTAAGACTCCTATTTTCAGCAACACTATTACCAGGGTACTCGGAAGATCCCATGCTTTTTAAACCTCTACCTGCCTTTAATACAGCTTTTCTGATTTGTTATTTATAATAATAATAATAACCAGTTTTTATATAGTGCTTAATTAAGTGCTCTTGCCAATTACTATTATGCTGCCTTCAAGAAATTGTCACAATCATTTTGTTTCACCTATAACCACTTGAAATGCAGCTTCCAATTATTTAAAAGGATGACCTGATATAAATATATGAATCTTTCATCTTGATTGAATGGTTTGACCCTAATACCCAATCACAAAATCACACCAATATTTAAATCTGCTTTGATTCAAGAGCTAAAAGTGTGATTTGGTAATTCCATAACAATTACTGTGTAAAATTAATATTGGTAACCAAATAGGACACTTTTGCTGTCTTAACATCCAAACCAACACATCTTTAAGCCCTAAGTGTTCACAGGACAAATGAGAAAAATAGCAGCTTTCTTTGGACACCAACATTTTGACCACTAGGTGCACTCACATAACGTGTAAAACAGATACAGGGTGAAGGCAGGATCTCTCAAACCCAGAAGCATTCAACGATAGAGACAAAGCCAAATTGCCCATAGATTTGCAAAAAAAATGGAGTTTTGAAGTGAAAATTTTTCTACAAAGTAGAGGTCTTTGGGTGAAAATTTTTCAACATTTTCCAAAAATAAATAGGGGTCTATGGGTGAAGTTTCCAAGTGGAAACTACACCACATGTGAGGGCACTTGTGGTGTAGTTGGATCAGTGTTCGCTTCATAAGCACCAGGTTGTGGGTTCAAGCCCCGCTGTTGCCAATGTATTGTGCACTTGCCCCCAAAAAAATTGTCATGAGAAATACTGGTACGGGCTGAGAGCCAATGTAATCTACTCGCAACAATGTGGGCAACTGCTGTGTGTACATTATCCGTCGATGCTGCAAAAAAAATGGAATCCTGGCCAGCGAGTGTACGTCTAGTGGGTAGGTAATCCATGTCTACTTGGTGGTAGCTGCGTGGCTACTACCATGAAGAAATTGGACATGTAAATCTTGTTAGAGGGTTAAAACTGAGAAATGTTGTATTCAAAGTTCAAGATGAAAGTGGAAAGATAAACCTTCACACTCACAAAATGAACAGTGGTTACGTACCATGGTACATAGATTCTAAAAACATTCTCTATCCCTCTCTTGAAATCCTTCCTTGGTTTCCCCCATAGAGCTGGAATATTAAACCAAGAGGAGAATCGCGTGTATTATGGAATAGCCCAAGCCCGTAACCGTTTTCTCTCACACACAGCGCGCCGTGGTTGTTGCTGCGTAAGCACGCGCGTGTCGTTACTGTTGAGGCGCAAGCACACGCATATAAAAATCTGTGCGTCACGCGATATGTTACCAGTGTTGCATTTCCCCAGTGTTCCATTGTCTGATCGGCCGATTTTTCTGCAATAATTATGCGAAAACCAATCGATTGAAGAAACTATGCTTCTAAAAAGATTCCTGCATCCCTAATGCACAAAAAGTCTCCCGATGACCCCTGTTAATTTTGCTTAGGAAAAGAGATATTTGAGTCCGTGAGATAGCATGTGGCATCAGTTGTTGTTGTTGTTTTCACTCACGAACGTAAAATACTCGCGTGTCTCATAAATATGCATAAGGACTTTCCAAATACGACGATACGTAAACCAAATATGGTGGTGCCCAAAACTATGTTAATGAAGTGCGTATGCTCATTATAATACTTTTGGGCACCTAGATTTTGGTTACGTCGTTTCGGGAGAATCTTCGGGTCTGGGTTATATTTACGTCATTGGTTTCCCCTGCTCACAGGGCAGCCATCGACTTACACTTTTCTTTCAGCCCGCATTCCAAATGAGCATTGATTGAATTCCATTGGCTGCACAATTATACAGGTGTAACAATGTGATCACAGCATTGAAGTACCCAGAAATAGAAAGGCTCTTTCAATTGAATTCACAAATGAGCAATTGTTCATGTGTCTCTCTCTTACTGTAATAATAGCACTGAAAGTAATTTGGATAATGATATGCAAACAGAAAGGAATGTCTTTTGCACTAGTGATAAAATTTTTTTTTTTTTTTTTTTTTTAAAGTGGAAAGATAAACCTTCACACTCACAAAATGAACAGTGGTTACGTACCATGGTACATAGATTCTAAAAACATTCTCTATCCCTCTCTTGAAACCCTTCCTTGGTTTCCCCTGCTCACAGGGCAGCCATCGACTTACACTTTTCTTTCAGCCCGCATTCCAAATGAGCATTGATTGAATTCCATTGGCTGCACAATTATACAGGTGTAACAATGTGATCACAGCATTGAAGTACCCAGAAATAGAAAGGCTCTTTCAATTGAATTCACAAATGAGCAATTGTTCATGTGTCTCTCTCTTACTGTAATAATAGCACTGAAAGTAATTTGGATAATGATATGCAAACAGAAAGGAATGTCTTTTGCACTAGTGATAAAATTAAACAGATTCTCTTTTTTATTTGGTAAGGTTTTTGTAAGTTTACATTAAGTCCTTTGCATGCTTGTAGAAATTCAACTTTGCTTTTATTTGAAAATCCAAATTGGCAGTTTGAAATTGATATTACATGGCTCTGTCAGGGTAAATGTTTTCAAAGAAAACTTGTCAAAAAAGCTTGTTCATAATGTAGCTCAGATAATAGCAATGTGTATCACTTCTCAATTTGATTTGTTTAGGTCAAATATACTACAGTTAAAAATATAGAAAGTCAGTAAATAGCCACATTTGGCTATTCTAGATGAGTTCTTCTCACCCCTTTACGTATAAGGCACAACTGGAATTGAGTACTGTAAATAAAGATATTTTCGCGAGCAGATTTTTGTGGATGGAGATAACAAGGAAACTTTTGGGTTGTGTTAAATTCGCTGTTGACCATCACATTGCTTACTTTCTATTCTATGTATGTTGAAAAAATTTTACAAGGTGTTATTTTAGCAGTTGAATAATCTTGTATACTAGTATATTTATTCTTCTTCTTTACCTGGAAATGGCCAGCGCACGTAAGTGTTGAAAAAAAACCACATGCGTTTTGCCAGATTCGAACCGGCGATCTCCGTATTATTAGCATGGTGCTCTGCCAACTGAGCTATAAGTCCGAAAGGTGTCCTTCGCTTTCCTAGTGGATATATCTTTTGTATATCATTGGTTTTTTTTTATACTTCATGTCTTAATTTTGTGTATCCTGGAATACACTGGTGCTGCCAGTATGGGAGATAATTACTTGCAGTCTTTTAGGTAAAACTTTGTCCACAGAAGAGAATTATAAATATCATTTCTTTTTGTTTTCTATTTGTTTTAAAGTTTCATAAATAACCAATTTTTGAGTGTGCATCACCAAACCTCACTGGTAGTTTTTATTCATGCAAAACAAAGGAAATATGTCGACGTGATTAAGGGAAATGAGTTGCCTGTAAGCGCGATCAATTTTGAGATACTTTCCCATTCAAAAGTTTCAACCTTAGATTTCAGGTTTCTTGCAGGAGGTTGCCAGATGCATAAGAGTAAGAGACACTGCCTAACTTGATGCTGCATGGACAGATTAAGGCATTATGTCTTTTAGCATTTGCACACACATAAACTAAATCTAAAGGTTTGTTAATGTTACATTTTAATCAAATCACCCTATTGCAATTGGACCATCTGGTTGCGTATGATATTGAAAATTCCTTTCTTTTGGATTTCCTACAAACAATGAAAAAACTGTAAATTTACCACCTCATTTGGTGTTTAGCTCAAAAGCAATATTAGCAAGATCAAACTCTTTTCTTTTGAGCAAGTATGTAGGTGATAGAAATGTTTTATAAAACTATTACAAATGTCGAAAAAATAAGCAATTTCAGTCATTTGACAGTAGTGCTGGGAACGAGGACGCGAGACACTGTCACCATGGTACTTGTGTGTGGTGTGTAATGTGTATAACTCTGCAAGACCTGTGGATAATATGCTGGGTGTTGTATTCTTTCTTTTTACCTCAGTGAAATAATTCGACAAGTGTCCGGGAATCATTGGCAGACCAGTCAATTCACAGCAATAAAAGATATGCTTTTGAGGCACATAGGTTATGTGAGTACACAAGGTTGTAAAGTGCAATAGCTGCCATGTGTATATCTGATGCTGTCATGTATTAGGATACTCAATTTTATCTTTTATTGAGTAAGTGCTCTTGAAGTGTTTCTTCAGGTGACCACAGTTTCAAGAGCCACGGACCAAAAAAAGAGACTTGGCATATTAGTATGTTTATGAGAATTTCTGACAAATGGTGTCTATTGCACTTATGACCTTGTTGCACTGGCACATGGATGATATGTATTACGACCTCTAAGTCTTTGTTCCAGTCATAAAGCCCCAGTCCCAGTTATGTGGTTTGTCTGTTCCCTCCGTTTTTCATTTAGGATGTGCTTCTGGAAGTCTGATTGAAAGAGAGATGGTCTGAGTTGTACTGTCCAGTACCCACTAAGAAGTAGAAGAGGTACTCTGAAGGTAGCATCCTTGAAGAATCTGACTGTGTATGATGCCAATTTCCAAGTCTGAATGAAGATAAGGATTGTGTTCTGGAAGTGATTGAAGATGTTGATGGTCGTGTCTAGTACCCAACTAAGAAGTAGAAGAAGGTACTATGAAGGGGTGTTTGCCGTTTACTCGCGGCGCGTCACGTTTAATTTTGCCCATTGGATTACACGCTTTATTCGTATGACACGTTTATGCAGCATGACGGAATTTTTTACAAAAGCGTGTAATCCAATGTGCAAAAATAACGTGACGCGCCGTGCGTAAACGGCACAAGCCCTCTGAAGGTACCTTTTGGAAGAATTGGCTGGGTAGACAATTCCCAGAAATGGTTGCCCTAGGGCTGTCATGTGATAGTATCTGGTATCAGTGCATGATGGGAGGGTGACAAAATGGTATAAGTCAAAACAACCCTAATGGGATTGGTGTTAAGAACCGGATGAATAGGTTAAGGAAAGGATTGAAAAAGAGTTGCTATAGGGTGTCATAGGTTGAATGCGCGAAGAGAATTGTAGCTAAAAAGATGCTATGAATAAACTGCAGTTGTTGCAAGAACTTTCAATTTCAAAATGTAGAATGGTAGTACCATGAAGTTTATGGCTCTGTTTTATACCATACTACTACTATAGATACAAGGAATACATTCACGTCTCTTGGGGTAATTTTTCCCCAAATGGGAGATGCTTATGCATCACTCCCCGAGATGAACATTACCACCTGGTTTGGTCTATGCACAGGCGCTTTGTAAGGGCTTTTCCAGGTGAGAAAATTGCTTGGGTTAAGGCCCTACTAGTTTGATTGTACAAAAATTGGTTAGGCTAGAGGTGGTTGACCAGCAAAATGGAGATTTTGTTTTCAACTGTATGGTGTTCCAGGAGCACCATTACAGATTTAAAGTAAAGCAAAATCTCAGGATTGTAACAACTTGTAAAGTTATCTTCATCAACTTAAATAGTACATTTTTTTTTAAAATCGCAAAAAATAAAAAAAATAAAAAAAATAAAAAATTCCTATCATTTGATTGGTGGAGTGGATACACATATGTGACAAAAACATTCCTACTATCTCCCTGAGATTTCACAGCAGGGAAAAAGTTGCTATAAACGTATATTACCCTGTGAATGGACTTCACACCAGGGCCAAATAGAACTTTTTATAGCAACTCTTTTCCTGTGTCGGCTACTAACAACATCGACTTCTGTCATGGTACTCATGCACTCGTTGCTGTTTATTTTTAATGTGTTAGTTGGTGAGTGCTAGAAGAGAAGATTTATGCATTAATAAAACAAATATTGACTGCGCTGCTCGCAAAATTTTCGTCTATGAGGAAAATAGTAGCCCCATGGTCGCCAGTCACTGGGGGAGGTATTTTGACCAACCTTTCCCTAATATGAGCAGTCAATGTTTGATAACAGTGTGCTTCAGATTTTGCTAGCTTCTATTCCTAGGGTTTTCTTTCAAAATTGGATGATAATATTGAATTGTTTTGGATACCTGGGGTGATCGGTCCATCAGAAAAAAAGTCAGAAGATTCGCACAATAAATGTTGTCCAAAAAATGCAATTTTAAAATATCCTGCACTAGCTATAGTTTATAGTGTGTTATGTACTTTTCACTGTACGTGTACTTTTTATAGTCTTCTGTGTTCAAACCAGGTGGGTACATTTCACATAAATTTTGGATACATTTGACACCTTTGTGAATATTCACACCGTGCAAGTGCATCTGTTCATAGTTTTGAGAAATTTTCTGTATCCTATGGGGTCTACCTTGAGTCAACAATAAAAATAGATCATATATGTCTGTATGCAGCTTTTGCTATAGCTCATCTTTCTGATTAGACTTAATTACCATAGCACTATGATTAACCAATCAGATACCAGCAGTGACCAGAGAGAAACAGGAGTTTAAACAGTGGCATACCAGACCTTGGCAAATGGGGGGGGGGCAGAGCAGAAGGGGGCCGAGGTATTTTTGAGGGGGCGAATTTGGGTTCCTTCTCCATAGACACGTACAAAAGTGTCAGTTCATTTGGATTCTGAGCAGGGGGCTTGTGCTTTAAATATCGTGCTGGACGTCAATGAATAAAGGAATATAAATGCCACAATAGTGTGTGTCCAAATATCACTGAAATTTGCACCCCAGTGTTCCAAATTACTCATCAAAAGTTACTGCCTACACATATCCAAAAATTTTTTTTTTTCCTTCTAAAATCCTCTTTTTATGGTGAAAATTTTATCAGAAGTGGTTAAAATTTGAAAAAAGGGTTTGAAATCAGGTTAAAAATAACTAGCCCGTACTTACTTTGTCATAAGGAGTAACATATGAGTATACGTTGCCCCTGTCATTCTAAATCCAATACTTTTAAAATAATACACTTATATTAGTTTTTTTTTTCAAAGGGTTCATGGGGTTAAGTTTCAAATGCGTGTGATTTTCCAATTCCAAAATCTTCATTTGGCGTCATGCACAAATAGAAGTGGTTTATTAGTCCATCTAGATGGACCATCGTTCTCCCACGACCTCAGCCCCGAGTGCGTAGTCGCGCTCTGCGCTCGGTGGCTCCGGGTCTCAGGGGGGGATGGACACAGGGAGGAACGAGGGTCATTCTAGATGGACTAGTTTTTAGTGGTTCCCACTAGACATTAGTATGTCCTTATTAATTATTATATCTCTTTCTTGTCTATAAATAAAGTATAGGAGTACTTGATTAGGCCATTGTTAGTGCAATCCTGTAGAATTTAATACATTTTGCTATTGATATTTTATTTCTCATTAAAGGGGCTTTTTCTTTGTATTTTAGAGAGAGAGACCCTATTATTATGCTGCCATGATTATAATGCCATGATTATGATGCCATGCTCAAGTACTATTACATCCATTAAATATAATGATGCTCGAAAATTATTTCCTTTATTATTATAATGTATTATGATACTGAAATATCAAGTGATTACCCTTTACCCATAATATCAAAATAAATTGATAATCTTTAATATAGACTTTAATTTACAATGTAGACCATATTTGAGAGGCACATTGGAAAGAGATAGAGATTCTTAGCGTGCGTAAAGTCGTGGCTGTTCAAGGCCCCAAACTTAAGTTTTTGTCACACGGAGGTGAGAGCTCAGTGTGATGGGCTGTGGAGATACACTTGGTGTGTCAAAGTTTGCTGTGAGTATCACACCATGTCAACCCCTCCTGAAAGTCTAGGTGTGTTGGCCAACACTCCGAGTTGGCCTTGAAATGTTCAGCTGTGAAGATGCACTGGGTGTGATGATGGATGTGCAAGCCTTTACTCTGACCTTTAAAGAGTAGTAATCATTTCCTAGATGACTATTTTCCATATGGATTTAAAGGGTTTGTCATGAAAGTGAAGAGCCATTTCTATTTGCCCTGCATCTGGTAGCTAGGTGGGAATTCTTTAAGAAATATGGGCAGAAGAAAAAGGTTGTATGTCCCCTGGACAGAATTGCCACCTTTCCTCCTCCTGTTGTTTGAGTTGAGTCTTTTCAATCTCACTATCACTGCAGACACAGTTTCTATTCCTCATTCTCAAAGATGCCAGGTAAGAAACTTGAAACTGCTTTTACCACCAGTATCACAGAAGCAGTACATTGGGGCATCATTTGTACCATTATTTATTTCACCTCAAATTCTGCATGTGTTAGGTGGAGGTTATTTCCCACTGAATTCCAATGAATCGCACCAAATACTGAGCTAGTACTTGCTAACCTCATGTGATTAATGGGATGGAGTTCATGCAGACACAACTTGGTCTGATAGCAAATCATGACTAGCACATAAGCAGTAACATAACAGGTGGGGGGCAGGTTGCCACCCAGAGAGCTTGGACCATGAAGAAAATGCTTGCAAATCACGCTAAATCAGCCTTTTTTTGCCTGCTCACCTGGAAATTTTCACCTCTAACAAGGAAAATCTGCCTCAACCCCCCTCCAACTGGGAAAATCTGCCTCAAAACCGGGAAATTGCCCACTCTGACAAGTGACCCCTGAACAGGGCTTGTCTAACCCATTCGTTTTATAGCAGTGATACTTCTCTAATTCACGTTAGTACAAGATGATACCAGTTCTCACCATTTCAACATTAACTGGAACCAGGAATAAAGTATACAGTTCCCCATGTTTGTGGTGAAGTTCACAATTTGGTAGTAGTGAGACCATGAAAAGTTTATGATTACATGTCCTTATTATAGTGTCTGTCACAATTTGTTTTCTGAAATAGGCATATATATGTATACATGTGCATAGAATTACTGCATTGTCATGGTTCTCTGTGGGGGAAAGAGGGCGTAGATTTGATGCAGAGAAAAGAAATTACGACAGCGGGTATAGATGAATGTCCATGAGGGATATGGTAATTTTAATTGTCCATTTTGAGATGTGGGCATGGCGAGTAGCAGTGTAATCAGAGAGTGCATTTTCTCATAAGTGAAAAATTGCCTTTCTGGATTTGTCAAGTCTTGTGGCGATTCAATTATGTGTGTGGACAAAATAGTTTTAAAAAAGTAACAATCACAACGGAAGAAGGGAGGCTTTTGAATTTTGGCAAAAGACATCCTGTGCCTGTGATTTTGATTTCAGTAATATTTGATTTTGTAGCAACTCTCCCTTGCATTCATCCATCTGTACACCTTCTAATATAATTACAACTTTCACGCATTGCCTAACCAAAGAAGACCTTGCCCTCAATTTACCCAGGGCTCTGCAAGTAATCAATACCTATTTCGATTATGAAAATAGCAGCCTTTGAGCACAAAATTCATTACAAATTTTTACAATGTGATAGTGTGATATTTTTAGCTTTAATTAACATCATCAGACAGCGTGTATTGAATAGCTAGCATGAACGTAATTGACTATTGGATGGTCTATCCTGTCTTATGTAATGTAAGCACACCATTGGGAACTATTACAATTAATAGGCAGTGTATTTTAGTTGTTTTGTAGTTGCCATCGCAGATATGATAATTTTTATTAAAAATTGAAACCTGATATGATGGTAATTAAGTTTTTAGAGGTTTAATCAAGTAGGGGTACATGCAAGGGGGGTTTAAGGTGTATGATCACATATTTTAAGGCATGGGGCATACCAGCATGTAGAAAACTATTTGCCAGGGTTTTAAACTACATTTGTGATGCGATCTGGGAAAACCCGCCACATGGTGCAAAATTTATATTTTGAGTTTTTACTATAATTGCAAAGATTGAAATATAAAGTTTCCATAACTTTTTACTTCTTTCTCCTATGATACACACATCAAAAGTTATGCCTTATACAATCTGACAAAAAATTAAGTACAACATAACAGATTTTAAGGTATTTTCTTTATTTTTTCAAACTGTCCTGTGAAACATGTGGCGGGTTTTCCCAGATCACATCACATTTTACCTCTTGACCATCACAAATGGCCAGGGCATTGTCACAATGAGCTAGTAATTAAGCTCAATTCCCTCGGCACAGTTCAGTAGCTTTCATTCACCAATGTATTTAGAAAATACAAGCCCTGGTTTTGGGGTATGATATATGATACCCAGATCACACAAAGTCATTTCATGTCAACGTATGTACAAGTACAACCCACTGAACTGTGTCCTTGGTGGAGAGCATATTGTAACTCATAGTGTGTTATCATGTCTGTGTCTATGTGTCTGAAGTTTGTTTTTTGTGAGTTATCTCAAGAACCACATGCTAAGATCATGAAATATTTTTGATAGATGACCATGCCATAGAGGTCTACACCAGGTTTAATAGAGAATGACCTTTGACCTTGTATCCAGGTCACATGTTTAATTTTACAATTGGATTCTTGCACCCACTATCTCAAGAACCGCTCATGCTGAGATCATGAAACTTGTTTGGAAGACGACCCCATAGAGATCTACATAGAGTTCGATGGAGAATGACCTTTGACCTCATTTCTAGGTCACAGGGTCAACTTTGAAAATGTTTCTTGCCAAGAAGTTTTAAGGCACGAGTGATCATATTTTGTTTGTTTGCTTCATTCAATGGACGATTTGTATAAAATGTACCTCCAAGCTTAACAGGGCTCACATTCAAGTTTCGTGGAGGAACCTCAAAGCCAATTGGGTGTCATTGTCCTGTAGGGAAACCAGTCTTCCATCGAGGCACCATCCATCTTAAGGTCAGGGCCGTATGTTGGATTTATTTTGGAGTGGTGCAGGACTTCAAAAAAGTGGACCTTTTTTTTGATAAAAGTGGACCTACCCCTGGACTTTTTGAACATTTCATAACCGAAATAGGGACTTTCTTTTCATATGTTCTCTAAATATTGGTACTTTTTATCAAAAAAATCATAAAAGTGTGGACCTTTTGCCCCTTTTGTGGAATTTGGGTGTGCGACTGCACCCCCCCCCCCACACACACACCCTGTTTATGGGCCTGCTTAAGGTGCATCCATGTCAGCAACATATGACCCAATTCTGCCAGTTAGGTTATCAGTGCTACTTGTAGTTTTCTTAAAATAGGCACTGAATCAAAGATGCTCAAAAACCCATCACAGCACATTCAGGTGTGAATGTTTACAGGTAACCATACGTATGATGAAAATAAAGCGAGTATTGTGGAAAAACGAAATGATGCCGACTAAAATAGCAACAGCATAAGCCATGGTACTCACACAAGAGGGAAATGTGTATCAACAGGGATCAATGACAGGAAGTAAACTGTGAATAATTAAAGAATACCTGTATTTGTTTGTTAGAGCCTTTTATGATGATGCTTATTTATTCATGTATCTGTTATATATGTCTGTTATGTATTAACAGATATCAGATGCAGGCATCTGTCGTTTGAGACAAATACAAGTGCGAATAAATACACATAGTGCATCACTTGGAGGGACGTGAGATTTTTTAGGATGCTTTCTCTCAATTTGCACTTGATCAGTTGAAGAACACCTACAGAGAATTTTTCAAAAGTTTTTGACAAGAAGAAAAGAAAACCAAAAATTGTAATCTTAAACTTGCCTGTTTCATAATTTGCCTGTTAGGCATATGTTTACTTCTGGAGCTGCATAATGGGATGCAGTAAATCACTTTTTTATCTTAGCTTCAAAAATGACCAAAACCTGCAAAATTTCATTATGTGGAAGCCTGTGAGGATGTTTTTTTTCTTTCAAATTGCCCCAATGGGCATTTATTCACTTGCAAATAAACACACAAAACATTCACACATTGCACCATCAAGAATGCCACATACAATATTAAAGGGGGATGGCCCGATTTAAGGATATGAAGTTTTCATCTTGATAGATTGGCCTTCACTCCAAAACCCCGTCTGTAAAGTTTCGCGCCGATATTTCAATCCGTTTTGATGCGAGAGCTAAAAACGTGATTTTGTAAGCCCCATAGAGTACTGTGTAATATTAATATTGGTCGACCAAAATGGGGCACATTTTCGTTCATAACTTCCAAACCAAACATCCTTTGGCTCTAAGATTTCACAGGGTAAATGAGAAAAATAGTAGCTTTCTTCTGATACCAAAATGTTGACCACTTCCGGTAAAATTTGGGGCTTCTGGGGACAAGGCTATTAGCGATCGGGCCATGGACCTTTAAAGCTACATGTATAAGCAAGCATAGTAATAACTTACAAGTGTAAAAATGTACAATCCTAAATACTAAAATTCCTGTTTAAAGCGGCACCGGCACATTTAATATAAAATATAAATACCCTTCAATGTACTATCAAAAAAACTATCCAATACCCCTAAAAATAGTAATAAAACAGGGCACAAAAAATACCAACTAGCCAAAGAGGGTAAGTAGCATAGGAATACAACTCAGGTGTATGCCCTCTATCATCCACACTGTAACCCATTATCCACTGAATTAAATCCCTCTGACAGGATTTAAATATAAAATCCAGGATACCCACAATGGCACCTTTTTGAGCACAATCACTTCAAAACAGGGCCAAAATACACCAGAGCTTCGCAAGTATACAACCATACAAAAAACAATTTTGAAGGCATACTATTTTTAAATGTACCGGTGTTGCTTTACTATTGAAGCTTAAGAAGCAGGAAAATTGATCGGACTCACCAAAAATAAACAGTTCTCACCTGTCTATTATAAAAACAAATAGACAAATGTTTACACCCTGAGAATTGTTATCCATAAATCTGAACTATAACTAGCCTATACTGCATTGTACATTGCCTGTGAGGATGTTTTAAAAGACCTTAGTTCCAGTATTTAGTAGGAACCCTGGTTTATCCTCACATGCATATACAAGCATGTGTGAAATGAATAAGATTTTTTTTGGCCATGTTTAGACAATGCCTGATATAGCCTTTGAAATATTGGTCAATCAACTCAGAACATAACATAACACAAAGTAGGAACCCATCTGTAATTCTTTATGTGTGCACACACGTGTCAGGATCATTAACACTGAATGAAACTCTTGATTAAAAGTCTGCCTGCACAAAGAGAACTTATCATGAAATGTCAAAAGCTGAAAATGTCGTGCGGCAAACAACATTTTGCCCTTTACAGCAGTATGCTCAAGCATGTGTAAGTCACATAATTGCCCCTAGTGGACGACTGCCGGGGTAGATAGAAAGCCTTCGTGAAGGAGGGGATGGATTCTGTTTTGTAGCTCACAGAAAACCCTTGGCACACGATGGTACTGGATTCTGTGTTGGCTTGTGCTTACTGGTACACTCTGTAGAGGCTATACCCTTTACTGTTTATCATATTTTGTGTATATAAATACTGTTGTATTGATTCTTAGATGAACACAGACTTCAACCCCAACTTAAAGTGACAGATGATGATTTTTTTTTTTGAGGATAACAAATTTCTCCTCAAATTTCACGGAATCGGTTGTTAGACCACCTACCGAGAACGTTCTGAGGCTTATTGTAACACACAAGTACGAAAGCAACCGCAAACCTTGTTTTGAACTTCCTTCTATCGTAATCGCCCCATAGAACACCGTGTCTTTGACTTTCGGTCGTGCACGACAGAAAGTACTCAATCATCACCTTTACTACATAAAGACGGCGTTTCGGCTTATTTCGTTTCCAGGTGTGATCTATACCTTGGTAGCATTCCAATCTGCAAAAAAAACTGGGGTTCTACAACAACATTGAGGGCGCTTCTTTCTGGAAATATCCTCATGTCCCTTTAAAATCACAACATGATCCAAAAACATCATTTCTATCCGGTTTTCCATCACCTTTACTTAATTGGATCCGGAGAAGGCCAGTAATGTTTGAGTTATATGTCAAACTTTGTTTGACTCAGAACTTTAAGATGAAAACCTTTTACAACAGTCTTTAGACTACCTTTGTGGGTTATTTTTTAGACCACTTTTGGCTCAGAAATGCCATGTTAAGTATTTTAGGTACTGCACCAGGCACAAGTTTGGTACACATCTCATTTTTATTATGCATTTTTTCCCTAGTTACTGTGTTGGTATGTGCTGACAGATCCTAGGATGTATTTTTATTTTTTTCATACTACAAGTTATTGCTACTGGTTTGTAATGGTCTTGTTACATGCAGATTTTGCAGGCACTGCCCAACTCTTCCTATCAAACCATGAAGATGCTTTCACAGTGCTTCACATTGCAACATTTAATTCGGGTATACGAAAGTCTGGAGACAAACAGATGGCTCCTCTCTATCAAAATTGTCTACACATGCTCTTCATGGTGTTCATACAATCGCAGATAGATTTTGTGTTTCTCTCACTATAAAAACTTCTGTTGTACTGCACGAGGACACCAAACATTGCAAATTGAAAGATATTCTCCATCACTGATGGTGATTACTGTCCTATATCCTTCCCAATGAATGGGAATAGCTTGCCATATCGCCCTATGTCTTCCTACTGATGGGGATAATTCTGGGGGATAATTGCCTATGCTTCCCAATGGTGATCATCACCTAGCTTCCATTGATGGATGTAATGGCCTATCCTTCCCAGTGATGGAAGATAATTGCCTATAGCTTCCCAGTGATTGAAGATAATCCTATGCCTTCCCATGATGAAGATAATTGCCTATAGCTTCCCAAAGATGGAGGATAATTGCCTATGCTTCCCAATGGTGTAGGATAATTGCTTATGCCTTCCCAGTGATGGAAGATAATTGCCTATAGCTTCCCAAAGAATGGGGATAATTGCCTATGCTTCCCAATGGTGTAGGATAATTGCCTATGCCTTCCAGTGATGGAGGATAATTGCCTATGCTTCCAATGATTGATGATAATTGCCTATGCCTTCCCAGTGATGGAAGATAATTGCCTATAGCTTCCCATGTGATGAATTGCCTATGCCTCCCAGTGCTGGAAGATAATGCCTATAGCTTCCCCTTATTGGATGATAATTGCCTATCCTTCCCAGTGATGGAAGATAATT
Organism: Ophioderma brevispina; assembly: GCA_023653785.1. Lineage (NCBI taxonomy): Eukaryota > Metazoa > Echinodermata > Ophiuroidea > Amphilepidida > Ophiodermatidae > Ophioderma > Ophioderma brevispina. The sequence goes on along the minus strand of JAMKCH010004337.1, from coordinate 13,825 downwards.
GCCTATGCCTTCCCAGTGATGGATGATAATTGCCTAGTGCCTTCCAAGTTATGGAAGATAATTTGCTATGCCTTTCCAAGATGGATATAATTGCATATGCCTTTCCCCTGATGAAGATTACGGCAGTTCCTTATGCGAGTCTTGTTAACATGCCAGTCCTTTCGAACATTCTTTGTGCACCAGATGCATAACTACATTGTATACATAGCATGCAAATGTTCAAAAAGCTAGTGTTTGATGCAGACGTCTGCTGATGAGTATGGACAGACACCTTACTGGCCTATTCCTTACCACTGATGGGATTGCTCATATATTCTTCCCTTCTGAATTACTAACTCACTGGGCATATGTAGAAGAAGGAATGGCAGCATTCTCCTCATAGTCCCCTTTTGGCTGCCTCAACAATTTCTTCTCTTGAGCTCTTGGAGATTGTCTGAACACTTACTACAGCACCTGCATGGATCTGCTGACTGGTGCGCGGGCAAGGTGTGGTGTGGGGTTCAAATCTTCTGGGTGGAACAAAACAACCTGAAACCTTATAGCCTATGTCCATGCAGGACCTTTAAATCTGCGTCTTTGTGCAATTTGCCGTGGCCACTCAAAGCAGCAGAAGATCCTACATGTATATCTCAAAATATTCTTTGCACATCAGAACCTCCTTGAGTTGTGCAGTTGTCACAAATAAAGCTGAAGATTTTGGCACAAATTAAGCCCCCCCCCATATCAGCTGCTCAAAGTACAACAGAGTAACTCTTTAGAAAATTGGGGCACCGTGTTTGGTGCAAGGTCATGTCAGATATATAAGTTATGTCCGTTGTTATGAATGCTTGTCCTGGTATTACAATTGTCCCTGGGTTTAAACCCTGACAGGACGCACTTGTTAGGATTGTGTGGTAATTTAAATCTGGATTTAATTTGGTAATTTTAAAAGTTATGATTAAAATCAGAATTCCCACTCTTGTCATGGTTTCCTTGTGATATCCACAAATTACCCATGAAAGCATCTCGTTCTTTGGAGGGGAGTTAAGCTGTTCCCATATACAGAGCCTTACATGTTCATCCTGGTCAATTTTTTAAGAGATATGGTGAAACATTGAACTTGAAATCCCATTCTGATTTATAATTTAAAGGCTATGCCACATATACTAGTGATTCACATAATCTCAAATATTGTAAAATTTGGCGTACCGATAGGGCTGTCTACCAGTTTGTGAGTGAGTCCTGGGACTCATGAGTCCGAAGCCGATTCCGAGTCCATCAGCGTCGAGTCTGAGTCCGAGTCCGAGTCCATCGGCCTGAGTCCGAGTCCGTGCAGGTCTGAGCCCTGAGTCCATGGGACCTGAGTCCGAGCTTAGTCCGAGTCCGCAGGTCTGAGTCCGGATTCAGTGAGTCCGAGTCGAGTCCAATTCCAGAGAATGTGGGCTTTGTAAACTAATTCAGACACCTAAATAGTTGGTATTTAAACATTATAGTGGATTAAATTACTGCATGAAGTTATGCACACCTCGTGTAAGCGCAAAAAGCAACACAGATTTATTACTTTGGCCAATTACGCATCTTGAAACGAAGTGCAACATTCCTCCTGCCACGCAGACATGTGTGCTTGTGTTTTCTTGCCTGTCCAACAAAATAATCAGATTATTCTTTGAAGATGTAAATTAGCCAAAATGTCCTTTTTAAATTTTAAACCTTAATTCAGCTTAGAATATATAAATAATCACAACAGCTAATCTGAGACTGAATAAGATAGAAGTGAAAAAGAAAATACCTCTAATATGAATCCAAAAATACTTTGAAATAACGTGTAACAATTGATTAAAAAACCATGTGTTATGGCAATAATTAAAAATAAAAGCATGTTTTGTGCTGTAGAGGTTTGTGAAGTAACAATTTCCTGCAGGCTAGCTCACCATTTTCATTTTTTTTATTCGAAGTTGAAATTTTTTCCCGGACTCAGCCGGACTCATCTTGAGTCCTAGTCCACAGGGGTTGAGTCCGAGTCCGAGTCAGAGTCCAAGTCCACTAAGCATGAGTCAGAGTCCAAGTCCACTAAGCATGAGTCAGAGTCCAAGTCCACTAAGCATGAGTCAGAGTCCGAGTCCACTAAGCATGAGTCCGAGTCCGAGTTCCAAGTCCGGACTCGGACCCGGACTCACCGATTGATTCGAGTCCGAGTCCGGACTCGCTCCAACTCGGCTGTCTACACTGATGTCACAGGTCATAGGCAGCCATTTTGAGGTATATCATTTCCATAGTGTTATATAGCCACCATTTTTCCTTATTAAAATAAGTTATTGATTTTCAATTTTTATTTGAGAAAAGATTTCTTCGCCACAGGAACGACTTTGTTTATGATTCAAGAGAGCAGGGGATTGCCCTAGTGTTGTTTGTGTTCAAGGTGCACTTGTTAATTTTTCACAATATGTTACTGGGAATTCCGCCAAGATGTAAACTCTAAACTGAGTCAACTCGTGTTTATTGCTTTAAGATCAAAACATGTTACGTGATCGGGGAATTTTCCCATGAGTTATAACTTTGAAATGATCAATTCAGGTGATGTAATTTTTGTGAAATCTGATTGACCGTGCTAGTTTTATGTTTATGCATGATTGCTGTGGTAATATCTATTTTAATCTATTTTAAGACGTGGGAACTTTGTGAAATGATTGTTATAAGCAGGGTTTGCAAGAGGTTGATTGCCAGTCAGCCAGGAGCTAGTATAGCTATAGCTAGTTTTGAACTGCCGTATTGCCGACCTGTACTTGGTGCCAGGATTTTATTATGTTTTCAATTCCACTTGAGCAGTGTACTATAATTATTCACTGCGTTTTTGAATCAAAAGTGCTGGATCAAAGAGGATTCCAACTTGGGGACAGATAGAAATCCTGGTGATTATCTTGGACTGATATACTGGTGGGAATCTTCGTGTCTTAGGGACTTATTTACACTTGTTCGTCTTGAACTGCTGACAAAAGTTATCTTCAGGACTGAGAATATTCCCATGGAATCTTATTACCTGCAAGGATTTTAAGTGTGACTTTTGCATGCTGTCATTTTGAAGTCGTCGCTGTGAGGACATATCTTAAACTGGCAACCGCTTCTTGTGGACAGTATGGACATTCTTGAGACAATAAGTTCTCTTATGAATTGTGTGTAATTTTACTAGGTACTTTTGTTTTGGACATACCAAATTCTTGAACCAACCAATATAAAATCATTAATATCTGTTTTTATTTTATAAACTTCAGATCTTTGTGCACAAGCTCATTATTTGTGTTCGTAGGTATTTTCTGACCTTTGACGTATACGAGACGTCATAACTATTACGGCCGTGTACTGTACAAAAGTACTGTATTTTTAGCTGAAGTGATAGCAGGATACTGGAGTGGTAAGCACTAGTTAGGAAAATAACATGTGCATTTGGAATGTCTATTCATTTTACTGGCCTCAAAGGCTGTAAAAAATGTAATCAAAGTTTGCTTTCACTCCAATTGATTTTTGAGTTGTTAGAAAGTATGCACATTGCTAAGTTTGTAGCGTTTCTCTTAGATTTTTTTATTAAGGTAAGACAAATTATAAAATTCCTTAAAAAGGATGCACGGTTCCAATCAGAATGAATCATGTTTTTGGGAGGTTAACGCAATGTCATATTAAAAACCCTTTACCACATACCTAGATTTAAATAAAATCAAAAATCTATTGCATTTAAAGGCACAACTGTTTACCAAAAATCAAAATGTTGCAGAATTTTGCACCATTGAGAGAGACAAATTCACAATGGGGAGAAAAAATTCACTTAATCTTAATTTCTCGATCCAAATCACAAATTACACTTTTAAAAGGACTATTAGAAAGAAAACAACTTGATCACTGCTGAATAGGAATGTTTTAATTAAATTTTAATAACAACTGTATAAATTTACTTTTTTGTAAAAAATGTTGAAATTGAACTTCCTCACCAAATTACAAGGCTAGAAACGTTGGACCAGAATGATGATGAGACTAATGTGGCAGAGTCGGGGGGATGAGGTTTTGCGGATCATCAAAAGTGCCCCTTTAAATTTGCATTTGGTTTCCGTTCATTATTGCTATAAATTACCGTTACACAAGTGCACAACCACATTTTCAATCTGTTCCAAGTTTACAGTTAGCCACGCGACAGTGAGTGACTGCCGAATGACATCATAGCGGTTGCCCGCGCTTTCGCAAATCCGCTAGTGATTTGTGAATGGGAGCGGTCACTTAAACGTGGTGTTGTGATAACTCCTTCCACTAAAAATATTTCAGAGACATTACAATATTTTCTCCAAGCCTTCTCCATTATTGTCTAATAGGCATCACATGTGTTGAAATCAGAGCTGCAATTGTAGGCTACCCTTTCTCAACATGAGCTGATGAAGCCAGGTGAAAAATATGCAAAATGAACGCTCGCTGATGTGATGGGAGCGGTCAAATAAAACGGGGTTGATCCACTATTACCATCATGCAAAACTCACACATTAAATATTTTCTCAAAAAGCCATCCTCCTTTAGGCCTATTTGCTTTTTCGCTGTCACAACTTCACAATTCACTATGCCTCAATCTGCCTTAAACGTGTTAAGTCAGGAGCCATCAAGATTTCCCCCAACATAGCTATAATGAGCAGGAGGAAATTTACTTGCAAACATGGGGCCAGCCAAATAACTACCACTCCCTTAAAGACCCAATCAGTTGCGTGATGGGGGGGTTGGAGAAAAGGGGCCACAAGTGACTCAATCATGGGAGAAATGCGGGTCGTGCAGAGTACCCCCTTGGACGAAAATGGCGGCAAAATGGGGAAACTTTGAGGCAAAAGCAGACCGGTTTGGACGCTACCCTCTAATGGGGCAAATTTTTTCATGGTCGGCGACTTTTCCCTGACGCGTTTTGCCCCTCGAACCACAATGCTGCCTACAGACTGCAACTGGCGAGTGCCCTGGGCTGCAATGATCAAACAATAAATTGAATGAGATAATAATTATAGGTCTAATGTAAATATAGGCCTATCTTTGTCGAGCAGGGCCATACGCAGGCATTACTTTTTTGGGAGGGGGGGCGGGGACCTCGAAAAAGTGGACCTTTTTGGTATAAGTGAATCAACCCGGTCCTTTTTGAACATCTCCTCACCCTAAAATGGGTTTACTTGTCAAAATTTCTCTCAATTTGGGACTCTCATCCATAAATCAAGCATAACGTTGGGACCTTTGCGGACCTTTGTGGAATTTGTCCCCTCTTCTGCGTACTCTCTTACAACCAAAGAGTGAAAAATCAATCTAAAAGATGAGTTGGGAAACGTCAAAATTCGATTGAAAAATTCAATGGAATGGTTACACAGTCGGGGAACTTGACTGTGTCTTTCTTCTGTACGGTTTCTTTCTTTACTCTTTCTTTCTTCTTCTTTCTGTCAACATGCTAATATCTCAGGAAGGGAAATCCATATTGACCAAAACTGCCGGTCACAAGGACAAGAACATGCACAGAAACTTTTGACATGACCCAATTGGTGTCCAAGGTCACGTTAAGGATGGTCACATGGGTCAACAACGTTTAACCATGCAAAAAATCTAGATTAGAGCTCAAATCTCAAAACGATGCTGTCATCTTGTTAGGACTTTGAAATCAACACTACAAAAAGTCATATACTTTGTCCATATGACACATGATTTAGAGGTCAGAGGTCAAAATACATCAAAATTTACGTTACATTTCAAATCACTACTCCTTTAACAAAATTCCATAGTCAAAAACAAAAGATCACATGACTCATGTAGGTGGTGGCAGCTTGGATATCCCCTCCCCCACAAACGTTCCTTAATTAATTTGATCAAAAAGGTCATATGGGGTCCCTACGGTCAATGACCTTTACTGTGGGTGGTAAACTTTAAAAAACAAGGTCAAATAGAAATCTTTTATCCCAGCCTGTAGTACTTGATTTAGAGGTCAATAAAAGCAATTATACCCCTCACTTGACCCTCGTTTTTAGGGGTCAAAGGTCAACATACAAAAACTCAAATTTAACGTACACTTCAATCACTACTCCTTTTAGAGATTATATAGTAATGATCACATGACTCGTGTATGTGGTGCAGCTTGAACTCCCCCACCGAAATTACTTAATGACATTTTTTGATCAAAAGTCTCTGGTCACTAAGGTCAATGAACTTTACTGTGTATAAACTTTAAAACAGGTCAAAACATAAAATTTTTTTATCCCTCCTGTAGTACTGATGAGAGAGGTCATAAAGTCAATTATGACCTCATCTTTGACCATGGTTTAGGGTCAAAGGTCAAAATGTTTCAAATTCTGTTTTAATTTCACTCTGAAAATAAATTCATCACAATTTTAAACATATTAACATATTATGATCTCGTGACTATGTTGTGGTTTAGTCATGCCATCCCCTATAAAATTACTTATTATGTTTTTTTTATCAAAGTTCCATTTGGGGTCACAGGATTCCAAGACCTGATTTTCACCAAATGCCTACTTCTACAGTTCCCGGTCTGAGCATACGCGACTGTGTTCAAATCTGCACACAGATCTAGTTTTGAAGTTTCATCTTTAATAGCTTTTAAAATTAAAATTGGGGGGTTTTTCTAGTTTTTTTTTTTTATTAATTTTTGCATTTAGAGAGTAGGGGTCCCCTGTTTCGCAGGTCATGTTGGCAAATCAGAACCAAGCCTAGTGCCTAAAATTACAACTTTAAGTGATTTTTAACTTTTTACATTTGCGTTTTTTTTATCTATTATCTTTTTATTCTATGATATTTTTTAGTAAATTATGGCAAATGAAATCCCTTTACAACTACATACTGATATCCGGGTCTGAATATGGCAGAGGAAATGCGTACGATACGTCTGTTTAGAGTGTCCGCCCATCCGGATTTTCGAGGCTGCCGATGGGAAGAAATACTATCCTGTAATTTTGGTCCATTTAAATTTTTTACAGTATTGTTGCTGTAAATTGCACTGTGATATTTACAGTGTGGGGTGTGTGTGTGTGTGGTTGTGTGTGTGGTGTGATAGTACATACATTAGTACTATTGGCGCATTTTATATCAACCCCGCATTTCACTTTTCATGTCCACCCTTAATTGTAAAAACAATAGAGTAACAATTTTGCAAGACCTGAAATTAAAATGCTAAAAATGCAACATAAGATGATTCTTATTTCTGCTAGTGTTTTTTCCGTTGGTGTCTTATTTTTTTAATATTTGAGAAAATGGCCAAATGAATCTCGGCCTCAATACACGATACGTGATCCGCTAATGACAGGTAAGATTACGCTTACCACTCTCTATGGTTACATTCTTTATGTCATTTCTGTCAGGACTTTGGTCATCACGATCATTAATACACATAGCTGTCTATTACTTTGTTTGTGCATAACTTGAATTCAGGTGGTTGTATTTTATCAGGACTTTTATGTCCACATTGACACAAAAGACATTGAATTGCGTAACACAGTTAATCGTGAAGGTTTGTCCTATGTTTGCTGTAGTAATACGTGTGATACCAGTACCACAATGTTCGGACGTAGACTGGTACCTTGCGATCATTAGCCGCTTTGCAGATAGTTAGAACTCGCTGGTTATATACGTGCCAAAGGGGTTAGATGGCACCAGCGAATATCAGCGAGGTCAAAACTACCAGAGCACGAATGCTTAGCCAAGTTGTTTCACGCCCTCGATAACTAGTCAAGTGGCTTAATATGCCGTACGTCGAAGGTGAAAGAAACTATCCGATTTGGACAGTGTTTTCGCATGCAAAACTAATGTAGAGTTCATGATTGTAAAAACACGTCTGTAACTCTTTGGAAATCTTGAAGAACAATACCTACAATGCACATTCGCGACTTTTATCTTTACCTATACATATATAAGTAAAATCTTTTTGTCTAAAAATAATCCACAGTTCCTAAAATTAACGGCTAGAAAGGCACCCATGTATTCGTTGGTACATGCAAACTATGGCGTTTATTAAATTCCGGGTAAAACCATAGAAAAGCACGGTCGCCGACCATTGAAAAAGGAAGAAATGGTAGTGCTAAAAAATAGAAAGGCTTACCAGTGGCGGCGCCAGACCTCTTTTCCTGGGGGCAAACGGGGGGCAAAGTGAAATCTTGGGGGGGAAAAAGTGGGAAATCGGGGTGGTGGGGGCAAATAAATGAAAAATTTGGAAATTTTTTTCACAACCAATTTTTGGGCCCCAAAACGCTGATTTGGGCCCAAATTACTGAATTTTGCCCCAAATCCTTCATTTTTTCTTTCGACCGGGGGGGGGGGGGGCAAACTGGGGGGGCAAGAAAAAAATTGGGGGGGGGGCAAATGCCCCCTTCCCCCCTGGCACCAACCACTGTAGAAAGCTCATTCAATTGCAATGTTTACACTAAGTGTTTTCCAAAATTGGACTAAATATAAATGTTTCTCTTATTAGGTTGTTTTCAGTGCCAATCCCTGCAGGGTAATATGTTTATGAGATACCTCTACTGATACAAACATGTTAAAATATGTTTCTTGATTACTTTTTTTTTTTTTTAGTTTTCTAATCAGTGATATCACCTTATAATCACAATCTTATGCTGATAGGAGCTGCGCCCCTTGGACCTGATTCTGGCTACAGTATAGGGCGTTTTGAATCCTCTGAAAGGCATTAACAAATAAACTGATATCATTATAAAATATATTATCTCTACTTGGTAACTATAGGGCCATATTAACAGACGATCTGCAAAGCAGATTTGATCACGGTTTGCAGGCAGCTACAGGCCCAATGTTAGAAATGTACGATCTAGGCAATTCACAAGGTCTATCAAGGGGGGTCTTAGTGGAAAATGGGTGTGGCCCAGAAGTGTAGCACTTTCAGCTTTTCTAGTATACAATGTGTGGTTTTTTTTTTTTCTATATATTCTCTTCAAACCTTTAAATTGTGTTATTTTTCATTTTTTTTGTAGAGAAATTTAACTTTTTTTTTTTTCAAAAAAATTCAAGCTTAAATTACACTTAATTTTGAACAAATTGTTTCAAAAATCCCCAGTCTCATTTTTGCCAAATTTTGTATAGACTGCCTGGCTGTTCATGTTCACCCAAAGTTACTCAAACCAAAGTCATAATTTAACCCCCCACGATGATCATTGTCTTAGCTACTACTGATATGAGCTGATTGGCCCGTTCTGGATTACTCGCGGTGTTGTAGCAGCCTAAGGTGCTCCACAGCGGTACCCTGAGCACTTTGGTGGATTTGTTGTATGTTATAAGAATTAAATAATATTATTATTATTTATAAAGAAACAAAATATCTACTGGAGATATGGGCCAATGTTATCAAATATGACAATAAAATACAAATCAAAATGCAGATTGATAAAGCATAGCTTTGCTGTAAAATATCAGAAAGGGGTTGCTCAAGGAGCCAATTTTAACTGAGGTTATGCTGTTGAGAAATTTGGGGTGCACTTTTAAGACATGCAGGGATACCACCAAAATGAGTTAGCTTTCCCATGTGATTACTATAAAAAAAGTAGATTTCAAAATAAGTGAGACCTCATTAAAAGTTTTAGGTTTGTCCATTCACCGTGAGAGGTAAGAGGAATTATTTTAATGGCCACAGGTAATAAAGGTTATGGTATTCATACAATGTGTAGTAATGTATCTAGTAAATAAATGTTGACCAAAATAAATTATTTCACATCTTTTAAGATAGCATGGATGTTTCAATTGAAGTATCAGGATAAAAAACACCAGCAATTATTTCATTAAACATTGTTATTTGAACATAACTTACCTTTGACACTGCAAAATATCATTCCTTATTACAGCACTGGAGAAATAATGCATTCTTATATCAATGCACACATATCACATGTTTTTATTTGGCCTTCAAAAATGGCCAACCTTGTATTAAGAGATTAGCGCAAAGCGGATTTGACATCCCAGCCAACCATGGAATAAGTCCTATCATTAACAGACCATTGTAGAACTGAATGCATCACTTTCCAGTAAGCCGATTTTGTAGAGTAACTTTGTACCATGGACACAATATGTTTTGTAATGGCAACAAAGGACAAGTCTCCACATGGCCGGGGATTGACCCCCATATCAATACCATCCCTATCAAATATGCAAGGAGTCTCACTTAATTTGAAATCGACTGTATATGTGGACAAGAATTATTATTATGATTGAGGTAAATCTCTGAGTTGGCTTTTAAAGGGGCATTTCGTGATCCACAACCTCGTCCCCCGACTTACCTAAAACATTTTGAGATTTTTATGTCATCTGAACCGTTAGCCTTAGTAATTCACGTGTGCCCAATCTTACGTGCAAATTTGGTAGCATCTGTAAGAAATCGCAATTTTGTATTTTCTGTCCGTAACCGGACAGAAATTACAGCACAGTAGCCTATGGGACCATGGGAAATGAGCAATTGCTCATAACACAAAACCACAAGATCGGGATCAGCTCAAATTTTGAGAATGAATAAAACAGAAGGTGCTGAACTCACGAAATGCACCTTTAATGTTCAAGGCTTTACAAAGGACTGCAAATAGACAAACCTTATTATTAAATTGACCTAATGGTGTCTTTTGTTTAAAGGCTGACTCAGAGATTTCAAAATATAATATTTTTGTGTAGAAATTTAAAATAGACAACTAGAAATAAAGGTAGTAACCTAAATACTTAATTCCAAAGTTAGAGATGAATTGGATGTTTCGTTTTCATGCAGTAAACATTTATGCATAGTATAACAGTGCCATAGGATACCGTGTATAACAAAATTTCTGGATCCAGAATTTTATAACAAAGTTGGGATTTTCTATATGAAGGACTTCGATTTGAGCTTAGTTATTTCACACAGTGGTTATTATATGGACAAGCATTATGTATATGCAAAAAAACACGATTTGTTTGAAAATTGTGGGCGCCCTCATCGGGAAATCTCTGAGTCAGCCTTTAAAATAAAAAGAATTGTGTGAAAACCTAAGTGAATGAAACTGCCTATTTTGGCATAGCCAAGGTTTGATTATGAAAGTTACTTTGAATACAGGCAATAGTCATTAGGGTGTTTTAGCCTGGCTACTAAAACTTAACACATAGGTCATCGCGGCCAGTGTGAAAATCACTTTTGTTGAAACCCCATAATTTTATGCCTAATTTTATAAGCTAGTTTCACATTTACTGTTTCATGCAGAATTTACCTTAATACTAATAAATGAGTTAATAAAACCTTTTTAAAGGGTATTTAAAGCATGTTCATGGATCTTTAAATCACACCTGTAGTGAACAGGCCGAAAACTCCGCCTTTATGATAGGATAAGGACCTAGCCTAGTGCATTCGACAGGATAAACGCACGGCGACCGTAATGGTCAGTGGCAGGCAGCACGAAAGCCGGAGGCTCGAGTGCTGCCGGCACTGACCCATACGGTCAAGTGCAATTACCTTCCGAATGCACTGAGGAATGGTCCCTTATCCGTCATATACTTTGAGAACACAATAGTATCACATCCATTACATTACATTAATAATTAACCGTAATTTATCTAAATATTGAGGTATTTTTTAAAATAATTAAAAACACTTCTATACTCCAAAATGTCCAAAGTTATACTCTCCTAATAGTGCCAAAAAGACCTTGGCGCAATTCATTGTTGGAATATTTGTTTTTGGAAAAGATCGATCTGGAAGTGGCGAGAAAAAGCAGACTCTCTAAGACGCTTAGAGTGGCTAAGTCCTTTCTCGCACCTCCCTGTTCAGTTTTTCAAAAACAAACACATTAGTGATGAAACGCTTCAATGAAATTGAAAGAAAGATAGACTTTTTCGTCACTGCCCTACTTTTTCAAAAACAAACCCTCAGTGAGATTTGCATATAAATGCATATGACTTTTCTTCTTCTACCCATTCCAATGCCCACTGTATGTAAGATGTTAAGACCAACTCAGAACATTTTGTACAAAACATGACTGGTTTCTGCTGAAACCGATTTTATTTGTGAATTGGGGTATTCTTGAAGTAACACTTAAATTCTCAGGCCTACTATTATATAGCAACATGGACTATAGTCCATTTCTCTACCTCCGTGCAGTGATGTCATAACATGACGCAGCTTGTACCACGCGTCAATGTAGTGCCATCTTTTGTGGCGCAGTGTACAAACGCCGTCGCTTTAAAGCAGCGCTGCGGTTTACTTGTGCGCCCATCAAATCTCGCGCTGACGTCACCGCATAGAGGTAGGGATTTCAGTATAGCCGCTAACTTTCTGAAAGGCTTTCTAATTTGACAATTATAAACAATAAGGAATGTTATATTTGTAAGATCAATATTTAATGTCAAACATATCGTCCTTTGATAGTACAAATGCTTGTTCTCGTTAATTAAGATTTACGCGTTTCGGAAAGAAACCGTAAAAATCACATTATTTGGAATGGTCTGCGCTTGTGAATTCAATATAATTTAAACGAGAAAACCAATATTTTTTTCAACACAATAATTTAGTTCGACTGACCCCCCACCATAGATTGTTAGATACAAGTTGCGTATAGGGTAATCTACGATGCAGGCATGTTACGTGATATTGTGGGCAGTAAGTCGATATCAAATGATTGATGGTATTGATCTAGGAGCTAATAGGAGTTGTGACTTGTGTGACCAGCGTGCATTATCTGATGACCCGTTCCCCCATTATCTGGTACCCGTGCATTATCTGATGACACGTGCATTATCTGACAGAGCCCAGTGCATGCGTGAAAAATAATCGCGCTGAAAACAATAAAATAAATCTTAACACGAAGAAGTATATTAATAAAAGTGGATTTAGTGTTTTTTTGTCGTGCATGACATAAAAATGCAGGCATGCTTATCTATGGAGCTGATTAGGACAGCTGCAAAGTTCAATACTTATATTTTATTCTCTTGTCTACTTGTTTGCCCAAATTGTGATAAACCTTCAGAATGCTTTCATTAGGTGATCTATAACCAAAAAAAAATGCAAATTGAAATTTGAATCCTCAGCAGATCTCATGTCCCTTTCAATATGTGACCCACCCTACGACACCAGGTACAAGTCACAGTGACTTATTCCACATTTGATCAGAGCCAGTCCGAAATATCTAATCCCTGGGGGGGTTCTCAACTTTTTTTTTGGTAAGTAGTCATGCCTCCCTGATTTCAAAAATTGAGTCTCCGAAGCTGATTTGAGACCCAAAAAATGGTGTGTCCGGAGCGAGGTTTTTTCAAAAATTTCAGAAAGTAAGCTTGATTCCCCTCAATTTTCAGCTACTTTTTTTTAGTTTTGAAGAAATTTTGTAATATGGCTTTGGCCATGAAAAAGTAGGGTCTCTGGAACTGAAATGGTCCTAAAATGGGGGTCTCTGGAACTGAAAAAAGAGCCTGAAAATGAGGGTCTTATAGGCGGCACATACCCATACTTCATCCCAATGTGAATAGCACGGCATAACAAATAAGGTCTTGAACCTATTGATTGATTTCTTATATGATTATGTATTCACAACAACCTTTATTGCAAAAGGGGTGTTTGTCACTGCGACTTGTTCTGGGTTTTGAAGGAGTGGGTCACATATCTGGTTTACTCATGACACCTTTCTATGACAATTGAATTTGATTAGATGATTGGATCAGGTAACAAATTTTATCAGCTGGGCATAACGCATATACCAGCACAAGCAGTGGCGACGCCAGGGGGCATAGGGGAATTTTCTCCCTCCCCCCTCCCTTCTCTTAACAGCAAAAATCTGTGATTTGGGGCCAAAAATCAGCAAATTTTGTCAAAAATCAGCCATTTCAGGTG
>JAMKCH010004336.1:0-90274 GCA_023653785.1 Ophioderma brevispina | reverse complement strand
TGCAAAGAAACTTCTGTTGCAATTATTTTTGGGGTTAGTGTGGGTACATGTCATAATTTGATCCTACTAGAGGTATCACCAGGCTACACCAGGTCCGTACGCAGGGGGGGGGGGTGCGGGGGGTGCGGTGCGAATACAAAGCCAACCATGGGCACCGTTACATGCGGTGGGTTACCATTTTCGGAAGTCAACTCTAACTCATAAAGGTGCCTGTTCCGATTAGGTGCATTTGTCTCTACGTGATATAGAGGCCTGGCACTGGCACATACACCCACATCAAGTAACTTGCGGTTTTGATGGTAGACGCAATAATGCACGTTACAAAGCCTATTCAATACTTTGCTATATTGATGGTTACCACTAAAACGGCGGTTTTTGTTGTTTATATCTTGGGAATGAAATGGATTTGAGGGCTCAAATGTCAGGAACGACAATGAGAAAAATCCGGCTTTGATTTAATATGATATCAAAATCGATAATACTTCCGGGTAAAATAAGGGGGGGGTGTGGTCCCAAAGACGATCGGAACGCGAAATCAAAAAGCAACTTCGCCAACGCACTAAAAGCAACTCGAACTCGAAATCACAACTTTAACTCTAACTCATAAAGACATTATTCCCATCTAAGGGGGGACATGGTGTCAGTTTGCTTTTGAGAGATTTCAAATTGTAGTTTCTAAATTTCTGAATTCTCTACAACTGTCAGGAGTATTTACTTGTTATGCTGAAATGAAAATCGGACATTCGGGTGTACAGCACAACAGAGAAAGACGATTTCAATGTTGAATAATTGATTTTTCAAAGCCGCTACATGTACTTTGTCTTGTATTGTTTTTAAGCAGTAATATTTAAGAGGAATACAAAAATAAATTAATTTGGGGTGGTTAAAAGTGCCCTTACAGATTTGTTTTTAATTAAAAAAACAGATTATTAATAGAATTGATAAATTTAGAATCAAAAACAAAAATGCATGCAATAATTAATTAATTGATAATGATTAATTAACGATTTTGTTTAAAACGACTGTATGTGGACATTTAGTGGCCTTATCTTTTGTGATATTTCGAAAGTTGCAAAACTTTGCCCCCCCCCCCACTTTCTCAAAAAAACGGTTGACCTATTGACTTCAAATTTGCACAAAACCTAGTTTACTCGACATTACTATGATCCGATGAGGGGATTTTTTTTTTATAAAACTCTTTGGTTTTTGAGTTACATTGATTTTTGTATGCCACCAGCAGCAAAAATTGGCGGAGAGAAGTTTGAACGGTGGGCATGGCTAACACGGAATATAATTTTGGTTAACGCTCTCATAGGATCACAGCCCTGGTCATAGTAATTGTTTAAGAAACAAACTATTTCAAATAACTTTCTATTTTTAGATAAATGGGGGGGGGGGCAAAATTGTCATTTTGAATTTCCGATTTTCTCGGTGGGTGCTGTGACCTTTTTGACCCTGCTAATTAGCATAACGGAGGTCGAGATGATCCGAGGACAAATATATTTGTGAAACAAGGTATTCAGACCGGAACATTCTGGTATATCACGTGCTTGTATTCAAAGTACCTATGTGCTGTGATTGCAATAATATCATAAATTGTATGAAAATGACGCCATGTTCCCCCCCCCCCTCGACTTGTAGTGTGGTACGGATCATGGGTAACGGGGTAGGGTAACGGGTCGGAGACCATGGTCTGGACGGGTACGGGTCCGAGACTGTGGGTACGGGTACGGGTACGGGTACGGGGCCGAGTCCCCGACCACGGGTACGGGTATGGGTCCAATTGTGACAAAGTCATGGGTATGGGTTAAGAGGACGGGTCCAAGCCCATGGTACGGGTATGGGTACGGGTTCCGCTTCGACAAACCCATGGGTACGGGTACGGGTACAGGGTCAGCGGATATGGGTACGAGTCTTTGGGTAAGGGTACAGACCTTTGAGTATTATACCTGGCCTACATATAAGTGCAAGAGTCAAAACTTAAAGCCACTATCAGTGTCAACCTGAAAGAGTCAATTGATTTGAAAGTTGCAGGAATAGCTATAAGAATGAAGGGTAAGTCTGTGGAATCCTTATAAGTATTTTAGCAACTGAAAAAAAGTGGCAGAAAAGAAGAAATCAGTATTTTAGAATGTCATCTATCCAATTAGTTGTTGCAGTACATGTAAGTGTCCCCTCTGGGCTAAAGGTCATTTCAATATTGGGGAGAGTTAATGGCTAGAAACAGGGTTTTGCAAATAAAATTAATTGTGAAAATCACTAAGGCATTACGTGGTGCATAGTGACTGCATAGTGCATATTATACACCTCATGGAATTATTCATGAACATAACCATGCTATTTCATTGGCTGAGTCCTATTACGCGTGTATTGCCCTAGGGAAATAGATTGAACTGTTTCCCTACAACCTCGTCCAAAGAGTCACAGTTGAGGTGTAATAAAACCAAATACGACATGGTTGATTATCGCGAAATAGGGCACAACTATTGTCATTGGGACTTTTTTTAGCTGCGGGGCCTATCACCCCTCACCCTTCGGGTTCGGGTGATAGGCCGGTAGCCAGTACCTCGGGAAAATGTGGTGTGCGGGCCATATTTCCCTCTAACCATGCGTATTTGTATACTATATATCCATGAGTGTATCTGGTAATTATGTGACAAAACTGCTAGATAGACTGAAAACCGTTTGGGCATGATAATTAAAGGTGGAGCAAGAGATACATATTTTGATTTTTGTGTAATTGGCTACAGAAATGTAGTATAAAAGGTGAATTGGAAAGTGAAAACAAAAGGTAAATTAGAGTTTACTTATAATTATTTTAATATAAACATTTTCTATTTCGGCTTCTAGTCCTTCCAGATGGGGAGCTTAACCATTCAGTTGCAAACAAATATTGTTTTTAGGAGGACACCCGATGTGTAAATCCCTTGTTTGCAACTTTCTTTAACAATCATCAAAGAAAACAAAATTAAAATACATTATATCCATTTAAACCAAAGAACTTACCTGGGGCCAGTTAGTTTTGTTTTTTTATAAATTTACATCATCGGGTACAGGGTAAGAGTATGGAAACACACACATGGAAACGGCGTATGGTTACAAGAACATGGGTAGGGGACGGTATACGGGTCTGAGGACCATGGGTAGCGGTAACGGGTCCGAAACCGTCGGGGGATGGGTAGGAACAAAGACCATGGGTATGGGTAGGGTATGGGTCCGAGACCATGGGTCCGAGACGGGTCCAAGAACATGGTTACGAGTACGGGTCCGAGACCCAGGGTCGGGGTACGGGTCCGGGTCCAGCAAGTGTGATAACGATTGGGAATAAAGTTATGGGTACGGTTCGGGTATGGGCCGAGATATGGGTATGGTTTACGGGTACAGGTTACGAATTTTGTTACACGGGTATGGGTAGGGTATGGGTACGGGTACGGTACTACAAGTCTGGTCGCCCCTTAAGTTAACACGAGTAAGTTTTTGGATTTGCACCCAAAAAAGCAATAATTGTTAAAATGCTTTCAAATTACCATTTATCATGAGTATTGTAAAAGGCATATTGATAATATTTTGGCAGTATTACACTGTTAAATCGCCCACTACCTCTCCACCTATTTATTCCAGCTCGTCTCCCTTCACTTTTTTTCCTTTTGGTGTATATCGTCTTTTGCGGCTTGCCCTCTACCTTCTCCATTCTCATCGCGACTGCCCAATCATTTTTAGTAGTCCTTCCCTTTCTGAATTCCCCTTTCTCTATCCTACCCCCTGTTTTGTTGTTTTTAAAAGTTGTGAAAAATGGGGGTGTTAAACATATGAACCTACAATGCGTTGTGTAAGAAAAAAAATTACACAGTTGTGTAAATTTGTGTACTTATTTCCATGAGTTGTGTAAAAAAATTACACACTTGTTTAATATTTTCTTACACAACTAGTTCGGTAGGTTCAATGTTTAACAACCACATATTTTACACAACTTTTAAACAACCGCATTTAAACAATGATAGAAAATAATAATTTGTGTAATTGTTTCTCAATCGTGAATGCTAATTATTTAAAAAGGGAATTGCGAATTTATTAAACTAAAAGTGCGCCTCATTTTCAAAACTAAAATGTAGTTTGGAAATGTTTAAATATTATAAAATGGGAAATGGGCTGCCTTCGAATGAAAATTTGATCTTGATTTCAAAATAATGTTGAATTGTTTAAATAAATTGTAATTTTCAATATGTAAAATGCATTATTAGCTGAAATGAGCATTTCCTGCTTAAACTTACTGTGATTATTTAAAAATGGAAAATGAGTTCATTCAGCAACTTTTAAATGTGTTTTCTCATGGGGAAGTTCATTTTAAAAGCAACTCGAACTCTAAAAAAAACAACTCAGAACTCTAAAAGCAACTCGACAACTCAAACTCATACAAATAGTTTTACCCAGGTAAGGGGGGGGGGGGTCCAAGTGGACCCTCTTGAAAACACTTTGCCGTTGGATTTTTAAACAAACTCTTATCAATGATTGGTACATCAACCACGACCGAATACAGGGAAATGAAAATCGGATATTACAGATTCAAAATGGCGGGTCCAAAAAGCGAATTTTTGGTCACGCACCAAATTCTCCCGTCCCAAAAGGAAAACACTTTCACGAAGGACTTTTCCATAAATTTGGCTCATAATAGTGGACATAAATTAACTGAAACAAGCGTTCTCGAACAAACAAAACACAAATTTGCCTGTTCGTGCATAAGCTGTAGAACAAAACAAGCGCACACCTCTGCAACTCTATGATTATAGGGTGTCCAAAAAAAGTTGTGCAGCAGATAAACTCCAATTATTTCTCTATCGATTTTGAAAGCCCTTGAAGGGGGGTCTCTTGGGGGGGGTGGTTGTTGGGTTGGTGTTGTGTGTGGGGGGGCGGTTTGGGTGGGGATGATTTGCGAGCCCCAAGCTACACCCACCCATCAAACAAGAGCATCAACGATGCATACATACCCTCGCTTAACCAATATAGCACAGAGGCAGCGGAAAGCTTTGCCAAAAACATTACACAATTAACCCATATAGGTAAAAACACCCAAATTTTAATGGCAAAAGTGCTTAATACCTTTTTCCTGATATTGAAATTCTGCCTGCCACCCCCCTGGTGCCGACCCAGATGTAGCACATATTTAACTTGGCCACATCATCTTGCTTCTGCAGCAGAATGAAACAAAAATGTTGGAAAAACCCAAGGTTGGCTAATCTTTAAATCCTTTTGACTTTTCTTCTTTAAATACAGTGGAGAATTGCAGAATCCCTGCCCCCTCCCCAACCACCCCACTCGTCCCCCTCCCCCACACCACCCATCCCAAAACCCACCCTCCCCTCCCCAACACCCCATCAGCTCCTTCCAAAAACCCAACAGTTAACCTATCCCCAATACCCCACCAGTGACCCCTCTCCCAACACCCCACCCACCCTGGGGTCACATTGTGGAGATATAATGGTAAAAAGTCCCATATAAACATAAGAGAGGTTTAGGAGAGCAGCCCGGTTTTGCATTGATAGTTTATTTGTACACCACCAAACCTATAATGCCAACTAAACCAATGTTGACCTAGTTTTTGGAAGGTTAAAAACAAACTCCTGAATCAAATTCCTTTGCACAGGTGTGTATTTCACACTGAAGAACCTTATATCTGGGCCAATTTTAGCTGAAATTGACAAGCCTTTGATATTAGTTGCAATTGAAATAAAAAAATGCTCCTTTAAGTGCCCACATGCACGCCAATTATTAATTACACAAAAGACGGTGAGATGCATAGTAGTCTTCCAGGAGCACAGAAATTGTGCATATCCAATGTACCATTTCAGCGATACAGCAATTACATATTTAATCAGATCAATTGCATCAAAAATGCCCCTTTAATTGGCCCACATGCACGTTGACCCAATTATGATTCACACAAAAGATGTATGGATGACTAGTCTTATTTTGCATATCTGATGTACCGTTTTAGCGATACAGCAATTATGTATATTTAATTAACTCTTTGCATACCTAAAGCGGCATATATCACGCACTTTCAAATTGAAAAAAATGCGTACCATGATAGGCTTTCATGCAGTGAAGGAATTTTGCGTATCTGATGTACCGTTTCAAAATATAGCAATTACGCTGATTTTTGCATATTAATTAGCTCATTTGCATACCTAATTGCCCCAAATACGCCCAAAATCTAATCAGGTCGAGAACTCTTCAACCCGCCTCCTTCCACCAAGTTACATCATTATATGCCTTACGGAACTCTAGACAACTTGTACACAAGCCTTGCGGGAAAATTTTCTTAAATTATGCAAATTAGATGCTTAATTAGCATATTTTACGCCCAAAATCCAATCAGGTCGAGAACTCATCCTCCCGCTTCTTTCCAGCAAGTTACATAATCGTATCCCTTGCAGAACTCCAGATAAATCGTACACAAGCATATCCAATGTACCATTTTAACAGTTTATTATACGCATACATATTCAGTTAGATCAAATGCATCAAAGAATGCCCCTTTAATTGGCCCTCATGCACTTTGGCCCAATTATGATTCACACACAAGATGTATGGCATAGTAGTTTTTCATGTAGCGAAGGAATTTTGTATATCTAATGTACCGTTTTAGCGATACAGCAATTATTCATATTTAATAAGCGAGTTCGATAATTCAGGCACTGCTCTGCTACAATAAGCAACAACAATGTTCATATCCCGATTGACCTCCGTGTCCCATCCCAGAAGCCTTGAATTTTATTGTGCTGAGATTGGTCACGGAGGTCAATCGGGATATGAACAACAATAGTGCCTGAATTATCGAACTCACGTATTAACTCATTAGCATACCTAAGCCGCATGTATCTCGCACTTTTAAATGGCAAAGAAGATGCGCACCATGATAGGCTTTCATGCAGTGAAGGAATTTTGCGTATCCGATGTACCGTTTCAAAAACAGCGATTACACTGTTTTTTTTTGCATATTAAGGTCATTTGCATATGTAATTTGCCCACGCCGAAAATCTACTCTGGTCGAGAACTCTTCAACCCGCTTACTTCCACCAAGATATACATCATTATACGCTTTACGGAACTCCAGATAACTTGTACACAAGTCTTGCGGGAAAATGTTTTTTTTTTCAGCTTTCTCTCCCAGTTCCTATACCCATCACCCCACCCTGAGCAAGGTTCCTGTCTTTTGCTCCTTGTCTATATGGCTTGCCTTATCTGTTGTTTTGTCAGTTTGCCTTTGATGAAGATCCTGCTAGGATCGAAACGTCACTCAGGCCCACACTCTAGTATATATTTTAAAAGAAGCAGGAGTGAGATTCGAACCCCATCATGGTCAGCTAACTAACCACAAGACCTGTCCAGCGATCGAGGAATGATGTGCCAAAATCTGCAATTCTAATTCTTGATAAAAATTTACAAAACAAATCGATACTGCTATTGTGCTCAGCATTCACTGAAGAAAAAGAGATTTGAAACAGTATACACTTTGTTCATATGGTAATGTACGGTATTCTAACATCAGAAATTATGACGTAAATGCTGTACCTTGCTGAGAAAAGAACAAGGGTCTTAACATTACAAATCAACTTATACACCACACAGTTTTACCGATATCAGATGGTAAAATTAAGTATAATTAACTTTTTTTTCCAAATTAAGAAATTAATAATTAAACCAAACAAATATAATTTTTTTAAAAATCAGAAGCCGAGTTCTACAAGAGGTTTTTATGATAACGGTCAGCATACTCTTTTTCAAAATGTGTGGTATTACCTATGTTTACTTACAGTTTTTCTTCTTCCAAATTGTAATTTTACGTTGGATATCAGTAATAAAGGGCGGAGATTACTAAATAACCAAAACTGTTAAAGTCGATCCACCGTATTTTTACAGTGAAACCGTAAAATAATTGCAGTTATTTACATGCGAATTTTACGGTCGACCGGTGAAATACCGTAAACCAACCTTTAGGCGTTTTAAGATAGAAAGTTACGGTGAATCGTAAAATATATGGTAAAATACCTGGTAACTGAGTTGCCAGCATTTTATCGTAAAATGCATGTAGACGTTTAGGAAGTTTAGGTGCTGAAATGATTTTTTTTAAGGGGGAAGGGGTCTGAGAGAGTGCCATCTTTCAAAGGCGTATATTGTCCACCCATGGATAGTTCACTTAAATCTAAACACGTGTACACGTGGATAGTTTAATTACACTAGTGAAACCTTTAATTAAACTAGGCCTAGCAGTTTAATTGCGCCTGCAGTTGAAAGCAAAATTGGTCATAATTTCCTCTCTGAAGCTCAAGGCTTTAGTTGAGAGTGAAAGCAGAGAGAACTATAGGGGACTCTCTCCCTTGCCAAACTTTAACAGTGTGCATTTTTTTCACTGTAAAAGTGGGCACAAAAATGCATAGTGGGACCATTTTGATGTCCCCACTTTTACGGGGACTATATTTTAGGGAGAAGATTTAGGCCTACCTTGTTTCTTAGTGGGCCCACCACTGCAAAGTCCTTGCTTAGGCATATACGGTCGTTTTACACAGAGAGACGGGATCGAGAGAGATAAGGTGCGAAAGACCATGCGGACCATGAGTAGGGACTCCCAAAATGACCCTAGAGATAGGGGTTAAAGTAGGGCCTAGCAAGGTCCACGAGTAGAAGATTTTTTTGAAATTGGAAAACCAATATTAGAAAGTCCCAATTATTCAAAAAGAAATAGGGGGTCCAATTTAATCCCAATGTGAGAGGTTTTCTCACTACCCTTAGTGGGGAATCCCCACTAGTGGTTTTGGGTCAGGGAGGGAGCGAGATAGCTACTGCAACACGGGTGTTTAACTTTAATACATGGGTGTTAATTTTAACACCTTCTGGAAATCACAGGGGACCGCACCACTGGTGTTATTTACACATAACATTTATTTACATAACATTTATTTCTATCCACAATCATAAATCGGTGATAAAACATATTACATACATGATAATAATGTAATTGAATACATGAAATATAATGTGGAAGAGTACTGGAAAGTAAGCCAAAATGGCCTGTCCCAAGTCCCAGACTCAATTCCATTTTGTTTATAATTTTAAATGAGTGACTTTTTGTAATTAAGCTAAAAGAATGAAGATTTTTGGAGTGTTTTGTGCATTGGGTGGAACGTTTTTCCATTGTTTAACCCCTATGTAAGATTTGGGATTTACCACTAATTCAAGTATTAATATTGGGTATTTGAAAGTCTGAAGCAAGTCTTGTAGAATAAGTGTGGTTTTGGCAAGTGTTACAAACAGGTTATCAAAGTGGGAGGCAAACCAAGTGTTGCTGAAGTTGTACTGATGTTCCAATAATTAAGTTTACAAACAAATCCATTATGTGTTTTAGTTTGATGTTTTATAATAAAGGATTAGATGCTCTGTAATCACTATTGGCTCACTGCTCTCATGGTCACGCGTTTGTAGAATGTGCATTCTCCATTTTTCAGCATTGCATGCACTTGCCCCAGCATTGATACAGTGTGTCGGGCGTGGTGTGAGAGAACAGTGTGGTATAGAGACTAAAGTGCGTGTCGGGAATAAAGTGTTTTACTTTATATAAATACCAATACTAATTGACATTTCTTCCTAAATCCTCAATGTGATTTTCCATGTAAGGTTTTGGTCAATGTGAACTCCTAAAATTAAAAGCATTAACTGGATAGTTTTATTTTGCATATCATTGATAGAGATATTCAAATGGTTATTTATTGTTGTTTATTTTGCGTGCCAAAAGAGCATGTAGTAGTTTTTTTTTTAAGATTTAGTGAGAATTTATTTGACGTTGAACCAGGGGTGTTTAGTTTTGACTATACCATTATTCATTATTGTATTTAACATTTTTAATATCATTATGTTATGTAAATGCACTGTATCATCTGCATATAAGATAAACATTCGTGAGCAGCGTTGGACAGCATTAATAGCATGAAAATCCCAAGGTGCAAAATAGGCCTGGGCAGACCAGTTTCATTATTTTGTTGAAGATTTGGTGTCTTGTAGTAAAAACTGTGTTCTGTTTGTGAGGTAAGTTTTGAACCAATCCCAAATAATGCATTGCAATCAGTGATGCCATTTGTTATTAAGAGGATATCATGGAATTTATGGTAATCCAAATGCCTTGGAAAGGTCCAAAAATACACCAGCATTATTTTGATTAATTATTAGAAGCTTGAGTATTTTGTGCACAAGCTTTGGTTATACCCATACTTGTGTGGAGTGTTTAGACGGTAACCATTGTTTTCAAAAGATATGTTATGCTTGTTTATAAATGAGATGCATCTGTTAAAAACAAGA
Organism: Ophioderma brevispina; assembly: GCA_023653785.1. Taxonomy (NCBI): domain Eukaryota; kingdom Metazoa; phylum Echinodermata; class Ophiuroidea; order Amphilepidida; family Ophiodermatidae; genus Ophioderma; species Ophioderma brevispina. Next base: position 79,924 of record JAMKCH010004336.1, on the reverse strand, counting down.
CGCTCTAAAAATTTTGAAAATCCCAGGAAGAACAAAATGGCCTGTAGTTTTTTGAAATTATTTTTACTATCTTTTTTTAATATGGGAAACTCTGGCTTTTTAATTGATCAAGTACTATGCCTGTTGTCAGTGACATGGTGGTATACTGATGGTTAGAGGGGATGTTAATTCGCAGGCAAGTTTTTTAATTAGTATGGATGGAATACCATAGTGCCGGAAATGTATTTTTAGGCATTAAATTATTGAAAAACTTTAATTACTTTCATCTCTGTGATCGGAGTAAGACCCCATTTATACTATCAAATTGGGATTAGTGTAGATAAGCTTGAAAGAAGTTAGTATTAGTATTCTGTATTTGTTTAACCTGATTTGGGCCTTATATTTATGGAGACAAAGTGCATTAAAAATATTCGGGAATTTGTTTAGGATCATTGATATGAAGCATTTAAGCTAAAAAAAACTCGTTATTACCAAGATCTTACTAGGTATTTTTTATTCATTACTAATTATTTAGTAATTGTCCAGGTGTTTTTATATTTTTTTTCTTTTTTCTTTTAGTCTAATTGATTTTCCCAAAAATAGTGTTTTTTAGATTCCCTAAGAGCTTATTAACCGTGTTATTTACTGTCTTATATTTTAGTTTTATTTTTGTAAGGTCCAGTCATTATTCTTGTTTATTAAAATTCCTAACTTTTTTTATTTTAACAATTTTAATAAATCTTTGGTATATCAATGGGCCGATCTTGTAGATTATGATTTTTATTCTTGTTTATCTTGGAAAGTGGTTTTGTGGGTTTGTCAAGTTAAGAAATTAAAACATTTTATTAAAGTTATTAAGGCATTGTTAATCATCATATTTAAGGCAGATTATCACAAATAATCAGGGGGGACATGGCATTTTTTAGCGCAATTATATTATTATTTGAGGAAATTCTTTCTAGTTATTTAAAGTTTTTATTTCTTATTAGAGGTTAATTGATTGGCAGATTAAAGTGAGTTTGGGGAAAGATGGTCAGATAATAGGTCTAATAGTAAGATACACTATTAATTGTTAAAGATATTGTAAAATATTATATCAATAATTGTAGCACTTTTTCAGTAATACCGTGTCGGTTCTAAGTTATTAGTGGGTAGCACACGAAATAATGAGTAGATCATGTCAATGAATTACTAATAGGGGGCTCATCATTATCCTGTTAGGATAATCAATATTGAAAAAATCCAACCCATTCAAATAAACATTATTTATTCTCACGGGCAATTTCATTAAAATTATCTGATTCAAAAATGCTTTATTAAAATTTCATTAATTATATGGTGATTCGATGTCTATAAATAACTACCAACAATTATGTTTTTGTTCATTAGATTGTTTTATTTCAAATAAGCAGCATCATAGAGAAAAAATTTTGTGAGCATTTAAATTCAAGTTCTTATTTTATAGTTAAATGTTATTTAAGGACATTACAATTTGGGACTTACAACAACCTACATGTGGAGATTCAATCTAATTTACAGTTATGAAGTGTAAATCTTTCAAGTAACAATAAATCAATTGATGTGTCGGTTTTTCCTAAAAAACAAGTTTCAGCAACACTAATAACTGAATGAAACGTCACAATTAATGAATAAGATGGTCTTTACTTGATCAAAAAAATTTGGGACATTCCTACGTATATTGGAGATTTTAAAAGTGAAAAATAGTGTGCTTAGATTATGATTTTGCTTAAATTCATCATGAGATAAATATTTTACAATTCCTCATTACTAGCATTTAAACTAAACTATCTTTACTCGTAGTTTAAGTCTCTTTGAGGATTGACAAATACAACTTTACAAACATTCACATATTTTTATGATCTTATTGATAAGTTCGATGTTTTTAGCTTTATCATCATTTTTGTTTACAATCCAAGGCCCTTTTCAGAGCTATTAGTTACATTGGATTTATTATCGTGACGTGTTACAAATAACATTCATTGCAATGGCTGCCACAGTCGTGGCGTGTGACAATTGAGCTTCAAACATGGATGTATTCATTGAAGTTTCTATTTTGTATAATGGTTGCGATCTGCTCCTGATGAGAAATATCCAGTGATATGTGACTATATGATATGATGTGGACAAAACAGATGTGGCCAACATTGTGAGCTTGGACCAAATCTATTTTTACTCCTTGTTGAAAAAATACCGGTGAGGGGGAAAAAAAACAACCTTTGCTGATGGCAACCGCACTTAGTTTATGACAACAAGACATTTTCCAGTGCATTGTGTAAGATGCACATTAATCCAGTATTAAGGTCTCTAGTAATTAAAGTGTGATCCAGGGAAACTTGGAGGATTATCAAAAAAAGTTGAATCGTGCGCCTGGAGACAATTTCTATGGAAAAGATGCATCTCAGTTGGGCGTGATACACGGTTTTAGCTTTTTGTTCGGTGTTAAAATAAAACCAACCATGTTAGTGTTATTTAACACCAATATTGGTGGTACAATATGATATGAACACGTTTTGGTGTTATTTTAGCGGTATAAGTCCGTCTTCCACGAAAGGTTCATTGGGTAATGGGGCTTGTGTTCTGGGTGTCACGATTTTTTTCAAACTTTTTACAGCTGACTCCGGGGGCCCGGGCGTGTTGTATGATACGGGGACGCCTCCTATAAAACTTGAAACCCCACTGTTATGTTACACCAATGTGCGTGCTTAAACCCTTCGTCTTACCCTGAGCCTGTTTGTAACAAAAACTCCCCGAAGGCGGGGGGGGGGGGGTTTTTAACAAAAAAAAAAACCACCCCCCTGGAGTTCGTTACTTGAACCACCCGCTTCTGTAAATTGGTTACCACCAGGTAGCTTAGAGTTTCTTCTTCAATTGGTATTCAAAATAAGTACACCCATACATTCCCCAATTATAAACGTCACTATGGCGTCATATGTTGAGGAAGTATGAAAAAACTGGATATAGGGTGGAAAAAAATTGATATCTTCGCATTTCAGTGACTTCAAAAAACAACATTATTATTAGCCATAAAAATGATCTCATTATATAAAACAAACTAGTCATTTTCCCATCAGATCTAGAGCCCCAAAAAACCCGAATGTGCATTGAATTTTCCCCTATGTTGCGGTGTTGTGTGTCATGGACGGGAAATTGACACGTTTGCAAAAATGCAAATTTATGACGTCATTGTGACGTTAATGCTAAGGGCATTGTTTGGTACTCCTTTGGTATCCAATGGAAAGGGGAGGACCCATAGATCTATTTATGGTACCAAAATCAAGTTTCCTGTTGAATGTTCCCGTTTGTTGCTAGCATGTTGGTAACTTCTCTCCCGAAAGGGGGGGTTGGCAACCCTATCCATCACTTTGCGATCATCCTGTATCTTAAACCCATACCCGGTGAAGGTTTGTTTTTGGAATGAAAAGGAGCGGAAAAGGTACAAATTGACAATTACATTGCCACCAAAAAAACAGAGGGTTTTAGCAAGACGGGGAAAAAAAAAAACCTGAAGGGGGCGGGGGAGGGGATGATAAACCACACTCCCCCCACACCGTCGGTAGACGAGGGGTTATTCACTTTTTTTTTAAACACCGCCGTTGCCAAAAAGTGGGACTCCCACTGGTGTTAATGTAAGACCCCCTCCTGGGAATCAAAACGGATGCACCCTCTGTTAATTAAACACCAAAACTCTGGTGTTGAAAATTGTGATTTTGTAAACGGTCTGAAATTTTAAGTAGGGGAAAATTATTAAATTGTGGTGTTTGCTTGTATTCAATTCGGTTGTTGAAAATTTAGTGTAAAACACTGCTCGGGGTTGCTGCCACCGCGCCGCTGTTGCTGTATATAGGGCCTACTAAAAATTTCAGGCCTCGGAAATCTTAACACGACCCTGAACCCGAACCAAAACACCCCAGTTTTACGTGCCGGGAGAGGGGGTGGAGAGGGAGAGAAGGAGGGACGGAGGGAGAGAGCATTGGCCCCACGTATAAACAAAATGATGGTGTCGATCCGTATATCCGCTCCCCTTTCCTCCCCCTTCTCTCTCTTTTCTTCCTGGATTTCACAGCCTTCATTTCTACTTCCTAAAAAAAACCTTTATTGTTGATTGCCATTTTAATCATTAAAATCCGTCTTTGTACACTGCTGGGCCCTCTTTTTTCCATGGACTTTTCGGCTTTAGCGAACATCCAACACCAGATTGATTACTATAATTGTGTGTTTCGCTATGTTTTCGGAAAACGACTGTTTGTTCATAGCAATCGCACACGCAGTTACTATCGCTATGCAATTTGGTGGTGTAAGATTCTTTCGGCAACGCCGAAAGACTGGTTGGAGCCGGAAGTAGGTCGGCACGTATTCCAGCTGCTAAGAAAAACAAAAGAAAATTTGGCGGCAGGAAGATGAGGTAGCTTATGGGAATGGTTCTCAGATCATGGTCGATGGAAACCTTATAAACCGGCTGTAGTCCATGCAATTGAAGCAAACTCTAACTCTTGTACCCGGTTTGGTCTTGGCGAAGTTGATCCCGTCCGCTGTAAACATACGAAATAGACTGTTCGTCGTCTAGACAAATACGAACGAAAAACAGTTTGTCAACATGTCATGTTTGTTGTTGTTTAGAAGCATTCCATTCATTTTCGTGTGCATTCACCTGGAACTTTTTTCGTCAAGCATATCATAACAAAAGCAGAGAATTTGCACCAAATTTTTAATATGTTCTTTATTTTAATCGAAAAGGGTTTCAGTTTCACTGAAAATTACTGAGTTCAGAATCCAGATAAAATTGCTAGCCTACTGTACCCAAAATTTAAAAAAATATTTAATGTATTAAACTAGTGATGAATATTAAAAAATCAGAATCAAGATGAAAGGCCATGTAGGAAATAAATCTTTCATATCAGATTTTTTATCGCGATATTGTCCTTCAAACCTTGGCTTGCTGGTTTGTTTTCTGGGCCGATCACTACGATCAAGTCGCAACACGTTCACGGTGCCGTGCGAGGCCCAACTGGCAACATTAACGATCCCCATTAGTAGCAAGACTCAAGTGTCTTACGAACGCACGTGCTTCATACATGCGGTCGGCCAATTTGCACCGCCTGACCGGACACCAATTTGTTGTTTTAATGCTCGCGGACCACAATGCGGAAAACGAGTTCAGCTTCGACGTGCCACTTGCTAGGGTGAAAAATACCCCCAAATGATTAATGTATGTTTAAAAAGTCCCCTAATGCCTTACCTGTTAGGTGATGTAAAGTGCAACAATTGTAGATTTTCAGCTTTCAGGCAACGTCATCCACGCGTTTAAGCCAATCAGAAATAGCCGATTACATCATGTGGATCGATATTTTTTCATCGATTAGCAATGGCGTGCTTGCTCTGAAAACCTTATTTTATTTTACCCCGTAAATTCCCTCATATATCGAAGCTCTGCCCCTCCCAACAATTTACCTTGTTTTCTAGTAACTGATTTTATAGTCGTTCGATACAGGTTAAGTACGAGAAAAACGGACGCATTGTTAGTGTTTTTTCGAGCCCAAAACCTTGACGACAATCGATGTTTTTAGCACTTTTCCAAAAAATTGTTTTTCCACCTTCTTATTTCCCCGAATTTCCGCTAATAAATCGAGCCCTGCCCTCCTTCCAACGATTAACCTTGTTTGGAAAGCCTAATGGGAGCTATTTAACCTTGTGAGCTAGCTTAAATCTGAGAGAAAAGTAAATTTTCCCTATATTGGATCGTGGACCCAACTCCAGGATCGCCGATTAGGTACACATGGATTACTAAGGCTAGCGGTTCAGATGATATAAAAATCTCAACTTTTTTTAGGTAAGTTGGGGGGAGGAGGTTGTGGCCCTTTAAATTTTAATTACTAAATTAGCAAGGCAATCGCCACACACGCATCATATTCTTGTGACACACAAAACGGGTCCACTTAAACTAAAGGTGCATTTTGTGATTCCAGCACCTTAGCTGTTTTATTCATTGTTGTTCAGGGTTGTTTTACAATCAGGGTACCTCGGCTGTCTCATTTGGGGTGAAAAATGAAGTCTCATGATTCTTTTCAATATTGATGTTTTTACATTGTAGGCAAGTTGAGAAGTATAATTCCAAAATTTTGAGGCGTCATGTCTTCGTGAACAATTTTTATGATTGACAAAATGTTACATTTTTCAGAGAGGACAAGATTTTGACAGAACACTTCATTCATTTCTACATTGGGGTGAAAAAACAAAGTGCTTTGATAATTTTCAGTATTAATATTTTTGTAATATAGATAATTTAAACAGTATGTTTCCAAAATTTGGAGATGTGAGGTCTTCAGGAACAATTTTTATGGTTAGTCAAACTTCATGTTTTCGGAAAGGACAGATTTTGACGGAACACTGACTTCTAACATTTGATCATGTCATACAGGAAAACTTAATGGGTAGCCACCAACTGTTTACTACAAATGTATAGAACATAAACTAGAGTTTTAAAGAAAATACCACAAATCAATCTGTCAATTTAGTTTAAGCTTTATTGGCCTAAATTCGGAGAGGACATTTTTTGACGGAAATTCCCACTAAATTTCAAATCGACACCACACGTTACCGAATGGTCACATTTCTTCTAAGATTTTCGGAAATTAATTACCTTGCTTTCAAATATTATTCCTGAATGTTGAATGTTGACCCAAATGTTCTTTATGCTAGTGCTGTTCTTACTCAATATTAACCGTCATAAATGAACAGTGATTTTTAAGCCAATTTCCATACCATATGTTCATTTTTTTTTTGTTATCACAAGCCATTTCAAATGGTCTCTTCAGCGGTAGGTTGTGCTTTTGCTGGTCTTTAAGTTGGCATATTATCATTGATGAAAAAGTATATAGACTGTTTTTATGGGTCACATTGTAGTGTTCAGCCAAGGTACCCGGATTGTAAAACAACCCTTCACTAAATATCGCTTTGAGAAAAGCATGATTGACATGAGACATGAGGACAGTTCCAGAAAGAAAACGCCCCCAATTTTTTTGAACCCGGATTTAGTTTTTTTTAGTTTTTTAGTTTGGCCATGTATTTTATTAGTCACACTGCAATATAGGCCTCGGTCATATAGGCCTATACAGAATTACAAGAACACTACTTGTTTCCTTTAATCAAAAGCAAAATCTGGCAACATCGATATCATATGTCCCGACAAATATGCAGAATAAATCTATACTAATGTTCTGTTTTTAGTTGTAAGCTCGAAAATGGATTTATTTGGGAATTCGAACTGCTGCAAAACGATAACTGACCGCAAGTAGTGCCAATATTTAAATATACTAGAGAAAAGTTTGGTATAATGTTATAATAACCATAACATAAATGTTTTTTGGTCAAGCAAGTTGTAAAAAAATATGAATGAATATGCTAATAACCGCTATTTCTTTAGGTCTGGCTTACCCCCATGGTTTTTTGGTTGTGGGGTAAGTGGGACATGGTCACTGATTTTGATTTTTTTGTGCATATTTTTTTAATTTCTGTGCTATTTTTAGAAATAATGTTTAAACACGAATGCAAATCCGTTTCTTATACAAAAAGTGATGTGTTTCAAGTTATGTGTGTTCACACCACAGCAAGTCGTGTATTAATATGGATAGGTCTTCTAGGGTAGATATAAATATAATGGTGGTAAGTGCATGGCTCATGAGTGCAGTGACTGGTGGGTATGGTGTGAACCAAGCCTCATGGTGGATGTGCAAGGTCGCTTATCAACCGGTTCCAATCCATATGCATAAGTTGACCTCACGATATGGAATAGACAATCGGTTGAACCATGTTGACCAATCCATGCATTACGCATTGGAAAATATGTGTATATGCCAAGTACAACCAACCCAAAACTCACAACATGGAAACGTGACTACAACGGCATGTTTTAATAAATTGTTACATTTTTTTTTTTTAACTGTGTTTTTTTGTTTTGGATTAAATTTAACCAAAATAAATATTACCGTTTAGTAAATAGAATAATACACATTTGTTGGCAAACATTTCCCCCCAACTACTTGAGGCATTTCTACCAAGAAAATTACGGCATAACTACTATAAATCCGCAAATGGTAAACACTACTGTACTACTAAGGAGGATGCTGGGAAAAAATGGCGTTTTTTACATCAAGTTAAGTGTTTTCGAAAATAGTGTCCTATTTCGCGACAAAAAGCGCAGAAAATCCTCTTAATTAAATTTCAGCCAATATACTTAATTTATAAAAATGGAAATCACAGCAACTCCACGATATATTTTCCAAAAATATTTGGAGCCATCGACTTTACAACATAAATCATGTTTAAATGTAGAAATCCCCAATTTTGGGACGCAATTTCCAAGCCAAGCTAATAGAGGCGGCTCGTCCCGCCTTTTCGTAAAAATGCATGTAGCATTTGCTGGAATGTAATCTATAGCCATTGTAGGGGGTAACCAAGGTTTACAGACGGGTTATAAAGTTTGTTAAATTACTACTTCAATCATGCGTGAAAAGTATACACATTATTGTTCTGATAACATAAGGATTCCAACAAGTATAGTTTTTTGTACCATACTACAACCTAAAGTTTTTGGAGTTATGGCAAAAACAGCAAAAATCAATAAAAAGGGCCATTTTTCCATTTACATGGGGTCCACAATTTCAAAGTTGCCTGCTCTGATTTGGACAAAATTGGTGCATATTATTGGTGGAGCGTTCATATTATTAAAATACGGAATAGTTTGACTGTCTAAAAATCTTAGTTACCAATGTAGGGGGAAACAAAGGTCTATGTCCATTGTATTCATGGAGCTTGACCTTGTTTCCCGCCTACTTTGGTAACTTAGCATTTGCGACACTCAAAACTATTCTTATTTGAACTCCTTGGACCTCACCAAAAATGTGACACCATTTTGAATCCAAATCGGTGATTTGGGCTTGCCAGTGCAGCTTTAAACATGGGACCCCTGTACAACTGAAATTTAACCTTTTGACCTGTTTTGCTTTTTTTAACGTTACTCCAAAATTGGGGTTGTAAGGATAGTACAAATTATTACCTCATATTATAGATTCAATTCATTCTAGATTGGTTTTAAATTTAAGTGGACTTTTGGCATAAATTCAACTAGATTCAAGAATTGAACCAAAAATGAACTATGCCCTGGGGAGAGCGGCATCTAGTTCATGAATTATGCCCGGGACACCTCTTCCCAGAATAGAGACTGCCGTTACGGACTATCCATCCGTATTATGGGTGTTTATTGAAGCTGGTTGTGTAAGAGATGACTACAGCGCGAACTCGCCGGGGTCACATTTCTGGGTGTGAAGCAGACGATCGTTTTTTTAGGGAATTTTTGTTTCACATTCTACCAAACAGTGCTGGCCACGAAAGCCCGCTGTCGGTACAAAACAACAACGAACAAGGGCAACGAAATGGCTGCAATCACAGCCACGCTGCGGAGCTGTAGACGACGAAGGGTCGTAATGAATCATGCCGCAGCTGATACTGCTAATACCAAACGGCAGCGGAAAAATAGCCGTGATTAGATATTCGAGGATTATTTTACAGCGGTGACGACCAATATGCAGGCCGTGGAAAGGTTGCCGAATTCGGAATGTACGATCAATTGATACGCATCGTGCCGACAGAAAAATGCACTTGTATAGCAAAAAGTTGATGATGGAGTCCGTTTTGGACTCCAACTTCACTTCCTCAACACAAGGGGCAGTTGTATCTAGTATAAATTTTGCTAATTATTCAGAGTTTTCAAATTGTTTCTCAGCACCCTGAAAACAGCAAGGTAAGGCTTAGTAAGGGTGTTGTAAAGCACAAAAAATCCCATTATTCGCCAGAAGACATGCCCTTAATTCAAGAGTCTGGATTTGAATGATCCCAAGGTCTACAGGGAAGGTGTCTTGTCCTGGATATAACGTGTACTTTGCAATCGTGGCAGGAAGAACTTACGAGACATGATGCGGACTTTTTAAAAATGTCTTGACATGGAAATTGAAGAAGTGGAACTTTGGAATTTAACTTGTTACTGTTCGCGTTTTGCTGTTTATAATTTTGGATTGTTAATTGAAACATTTGAACGTTGGATCCTGGAAACTATCGGTAAGTTACAGAACATTGTTGTTACTTAAACATGGCCTACACATATTAGGACTATGTTAAAAGCTCTTGGCTTAGAATGTTCTTTAACCAATCAGATGACAAGAATCTATATATCGGATATAAAAAAAATGGACTGCTTTTATTTGGGACTGTTGAAAACTATAGGCCTCGCGTGATCTCGAAACCATACTATGCCCCTCGACTTACGAGTCGGGGCATAGTATGGTTTCGAGATCACTTGGGCCTATAGTTTAACCTGCCCCTCATGCCGTCCATATTGTATACTATACCTTTTGGAAACGCCTTATGGTTGGACAAATGAGGTGGCATACTTGTCAACAGGACCGGATCATTTTTTAACATTTGTGACCCTGTGAATCTTAAGTGCCACTCCCTGGTTTAGCTACCAGCTCCCATTCCAGAAATGCTATCATGCATTTTTGTTTGAGAGGAAAGTTGTACTGATGTAAGTGAATAATAAGTTCGTTTTTCACCTTTCAGGATATATTTGGCTAAAAATTTCTAATGGGCCTAAGGACTATTAGGGATTAACAAGTATTCAAAAGTTTAAAGGAACACAAGAACTTTACATTTCAGGCAAAAAATTCCTAAAGTACTAAGCTTTATAGGCTAATATCAGGGTCGGATCCAGGATTGAAAAACGTCAAATTAGCGGGGGGCGAAAGGTAAACTGTCCAAAAATGGGATTGATTTGGCAAGTTTTTGTGCAAGAGATTTACCAAAGGCGCGCGCCCCCCTCGACCCTCCTCCTAGATCCGCCGCAGTGCGCGATTAACAAAATAAAATTACAGCACCGGTGAATGTGTGGAACAAAATTACATTGCACAAAATCCATGTTGCATGCCTGCATATTAACAATAAAAAATTAATCAGTGTACTGCTATGCCACATTCATAAAATACCATCAAAATATCAACTATATGTAGAAACACATTCTATTTGGTAAATTACTTGTTCCCGGAGCTAAAATGATTAACTTTGTTCTGTCCTACATGCACAGTGTGCATTTAGGTTTTCAGAGCTACTTGCCCAGAAAAAAATCCACAGCATCTGTGCATTGGTGCAGCACCAAGGACATCGAGCACTGGATCCCGCCTGAATAGAGCATTAATTTGGAATCACCCGCTCGTGCCCAGATCGCGTTGAAATTCTCCATGAATGTTTGATATTGGTGAAGAAACATGTGGGTCCCAAATTTAATTTTTTCCAAAAAGTCGTTTTTGAAGATAGGTCACAAATGCGTTTTCAAATTCCCTATAGACTTTGTACAGGGACATATGGCGAGTGTAGACAATGGACCAATGGGGCAATTTGTGAAAACACACATTTTATTTCATTTCTTCTCAAGTAATGGAATGAGTTTAAAAGATTGGTGTTTGTTTTTATGGTTAGAGAAATAACACATATCCCACAATTTTTTTTATTTTCTGGTGTCATGCACACAAAGGAAAGGTGGTCGCAACAACACCTTTTTTGGGCTGAGTATTTCTAGAATACTGAAGTTTTCCACTTTTCGAATTTTTCCTAAAGGAAACTACAACTCCCTGGGATGAATAAGGTGTCATATGAAAGGAAATCAAATTAGAAAATTCCACGTTAGATTTTGGCCGATTGAGTGTTTCTATTTGAAATAACAGGTGTTTCTATTTTCCCTAAATTTTTTTCCCTAAATAATTTTTTTCTAAAGAATTAAACACTTGATGTAAAACAACCAACGTGAGATTTTAGGTATTTTGTTTATACCATATCCCTGGAGTTCAGCTTAAAAGGACCTTCCATTTAGGCTGGGAAAAAATTATTTAATGAAAAATTAGGGAATTTTAAAAATAAATCAAACAACTAAAACAAATCGCACCGTCTCGAAACTGCAAAAATTATTGAGGAAAGTTCATCTTTACCATAGTTTTCCAAAAGGGTTTTTTTTTTGGACTAAATTGATTTAGGGGATTTGATTTTATGGTCCTTTTTCTGTAAGATCATTTTAAATTATCCGATATTCTCCCTTAAGTCAGGGTTTTTATGTGTTCAAATAGATTTTTATGTTATCACATGACCTTATTTGAGGTGAAAATTCCCAAAACTGTTGCATTGTTGGGATTGACTCAAAAACACCCTCTGGATCACACCTGAAGTAAATCAGCGAATATGCTATCTTTATGTAATGAACTAAAGAGATGGTTTAGTATTGTCTGTTCATGTTAGAAAATCAAGGCATGGTTTTCCTATAGGGACGTTACGATAGCAGGGCAAGTTCAAAACAATGTTTGCGCTTTCTTTTGTACTTGTTTGTTCCGCTAACCGTTGAAACGTTCTCAGTAGGTGGTCTCCAACCAATCCAGTGCCATTGAAAGACATTCATTTGATCCTCAAAAATCTCCTGTCACTTGAATACATTCTAGATCTGTAAGTACAAAACATTTCTGGAAAGCTTGCATCAAAATGATGGCCAAAGCAGCTAAGTAGCCAGGGTTCGATTTAACCCAGGTGCACACGTGCCCAGGTGCACGTAATATTGACTCTGTGCATGTGAATTTTCCTCTGTGAATGTTATTTTTTCTGTATTTCCAGCCCTTATTTGGGAAAAAGCTACCTGTGCAATGTAGATTTGATTTTCTATCGCCCCTGTACGTACAACTTTATTATTATACATGGTGGGTCGAAATATACAGGGTGTCAACACAACAAAAGTTTAAAATTTTTTCTTGTCGTGATTAACTGGGTGTTTTTTTTTCTGAATGAGATGTAGATCAAAATAAGTGGCCCTTCAAATAAGCAAGGGGAAAGAGTTCACAGTACCCTGTGTTAAATATACTGGGTTTGTCAATTATGCTAATTCTGAAGTGTAAAATCCACCCTTAATCATTTTTTGTACCCCATATTTCAGAGTAATTTTTTCCAGGGAATTGGTAATTAAGCATTGCTTTCAAAACATATACTTTTATTCCTTGTGTACGGTACTTTATATTGCAGGGTGAATCAGAAATAAAATTAACCCTGTACTAGGACAAAACCTGTGGTGCGCAAGTGTCCTTTAAATGCTATGGAATTGAATAAAAATTTATATAAAAACAATTGTAACCAGAAAGTAAATAGGTCACTTCTAAAAACCGACTTCTAAAACCCCGCGGGCATTCCTTGATAAAATCATAAAGGGTGATAAAAATGGAAGGCAATTACTCGTAGTTCTCACATTTAAATGTCCCGTATCTGGTATCCACATGAAACGCCTTTATATACACTTTTGATGTACCGTATCTCGACCTATTTGCCGCCCGGGCGCTTAAGTCACTCGTTTTAGGGGGCGCTAATTTGGTACCCCCCTGCGTAGTTACTGTTGACCGCAAAATCCTAGTAGAAAGCTTTAACAACACGCCTTCTACCCTTCTACCCTAACTTCTATGTAAGATTAGTATGTTTTCTTTAGCCTATCACAATGCTTTTAATTTTAACTTTAAAATAATGGATTTTTAATGACCCCCAAAGTGAAGTCACGCTCGCGTTATTTTACCGCATGATTACAGGTGTTGTCCTCCACGCCAAGGGAGATTAAACCCGAAAGCCGCAGCAGAAATCGGAGAAATCCGGCTCTAGCAATAGATCCGCAGCGCCATTGAGTGAGGGAAGTCCCACGCAAAACTGAATGTCCTAGCTTAAAAGGCAACAAGAGATTTTGATCGCCATAGTTCTGTGTTATGTAGTGATTCATATAGCTAGGCGCGCAATCGATTACCTACCTTTTATTTGGTCACGAAATACTAAAATGAAAACAAAAAGGGTATTTGTAATGATGTGCTTATATTTCAATAGAAAACATGAGTCTGAATTTTTGTATTTGCTCCTTTAAGAATTAATATTTACCAATTTTTTGTACCAAAGAAACATTTCTCAGCTTAATCCTTTCAGATGGGGATATTTTTGATAGAAGCTTTACACCAGTGCAAAATCTTGAATTTTCACATTTTTAGGGACACTTTTTTTTTTGAAATCTCCTTGTTGCACCTTTACAATTGTCGGCGAACTGTTATTATATCAGACTAAAAATATGCTCAAGAGAAATTGCAATAATACACCAAAATAAAACACTAATATGGAACTCTTTTTAGTACACGCGTATCACGGACGTCACCTTTCATAAAATAATGGTATAGGACCAATGATATGGCATTTTTCACAATCAGTGGGTGTAACTTTCAGTTTTTGACCTTCATGCTATGTCTCTCCTAATTCATGAAGAATTTCAAGATTTTTGCTTGTGTACTATCCTATAGGGGCTAGCTCAGCTAGCTTACCAAACCTCCTTACTTTTTTCTTTTGGACGGATTTGGTGGCCATCATATGTGGAAAATCTAAACTTGGCACTTTTGGTTGTACCCTAAATTCCATCTATTTTTTCTCAAAGCTTGTACTTTTCTCCTGCATTGAATTCCCGTTTTTGTTTTTATATTATTATAGACAATTTTCCTACCTATAAATTCTATTTTGGTTCCACATTTCTTGCTTCTTTTCTCTTTCCGGAGACAGGTCGTTGCAATTCACCGTTTCGGAGGTGACATTTTCCGTTACCATGATGCTATTTACACAAACTGTTCTCCTTATTATTTAAATACGAAGTCTTTCTCTGTTTTTTGGTTTATTGCAACAACTACCAGTATGGCTTGCATTAGTTGCAAAATTTTGATCCTTCGCCTCTTTCAGATTTTGTGCGCAATTCAAATTCACTGTTAATTTTTCGTTAACTTGGTCGTCACTTCCGCCAACAATGAACTGTATAGGGGTTATTTTTTTAAAGAGATACAATGGACATTTTTTGAACTCTTAAATGTGAACATGCCTTAATATCTTACTTGAATAAAAGTTTAAAAATACCAACCAAACATATTTTCAAATTATACAACACTGTATACCTTTTTTCCGTTAGCACCTGTCACCTCCGCAAACACATTTGTCACATTCCGAACAGTGAGTTAAACATCTAACTTTACCTTGCTTAATAGAAATCTCTTTCTGCTGATATCTTCTGTTGTAGTGTGTAGTGAATCTCATCATGATAAGATGACACCACCAAGGTGCTCCAAGTCAACTTTTAAATTTCCTGAGACTGAAATTGGTTTGGTCTCGGAATTACATAATTTTGTTAACAACGCAATTGCTCATTTGTTTGGCTTTGAGGCCTTACTGTGTTTTGACTGGTGATTGTTTTAATGATTACCTTGGAAAGAAACATATTCAAATGTAAAAAATGATTACACAACATACAGATTGGAATAATTTGACTAATTAACAGTGTATTCGTGTTTATATGTGTTACTTTATTGTGCCATTTGAATAACATTGCCATACACATAACATGTCTTGTGACAGTAATGTGGCCTGAATGTTTTGTTTAACTAATTATGATTTTCTTCAAATCTCTTACTGATATCAATAAAAAATAGGCGAAGAAGCTTGACCAATCACATTTTGTGCATGTTTTAGAGAAATACACCCAATCTAATCATTGTTTGTTTTCGAGGGACATTTTTTGTTAACATGCGTATATACAACATTTATGCAATGCCTTAGCTTGTGTTGCCATTAAGTATTCAAAGTAACAGTTTCAACAAAAACAAATATTTTTGTGATAACTATTAGCACTATCTGCAGGGTCAATCCATGCTAAACAAATAGTTCACCATACATCTGAGCTTTGTCAGGACTTTCTTGGGAATTAAATTCTAAGCTGAGATCACAACGTAATCCATATATTCCATTCTTTCTCATAGAATGGTTCATCATAGTTTCACAACTCTGAGCAAAATTCAGTCATTGGCATTGTCAATAAAAAAAGTATCATTTTAACAAATGTAATCTTGAAGCACTAAATCATGCACATTGCTATTTACCATGGTGTAAACTGGAACAGGAATACTTGACATTTTTCCTTAAAATTCTCCTTGCACTGGAAATATTTACTTTCCCATTTTCAGGGGCACCCTGGCAGGACCACTGCTACTGTAGGTCTTAAACATACTCAAATGTATTTCCTGCATGCCTTTGTCAGTAAATTTTCACTACCACCCTTAGAGAAATGGTAAAATGCCTCTACTCCTTAAGTTTGTGAATTATGTTTTTGATGTATATCTAATGTTTTTTTGACCCTTACTTTTGAGATTGACTCGCCATTGATTCTACCTTTTATGAAATTACTGCTGGCCACATGTAATGAGACCGGCAAAAAAAAGTTGACCCATGTGAAAAAGTCACTAAATTAACCCACATTTGACAGGACGGTGGCATAGAGTACCAGAGATCTCTATTTCTGCATGAGTTTAATATTGTACGCATGCCTGAAAGTTGGGGAATTTGGGAATGTTCATATTCCTGGGAAATTTTTCTATTTGGAGGAATTATTTGATTAAAATAAGAATCCATTAAGAATTAAAGGGAAATTTTGAAATCTTGGAGGGAACTTTGTGGCAATCTTAGATGGAAATTTTGATCATATAATGGAAATCTATTAAGTTGTTTTGTAATTTTGTTTTGTTGTTTGCTTCATATTTACATGTGTTTAGATTATTACATTTGTGTACATTTCAGTTGACCCAAAATGAAAAACTTTACTATTTTAAGTGTCATTGTCTTCTGCAAGGAAATCAGAAATGCTTTGTTACTGCACAGGTCTGTTTGACCAGCTATGCAAAATGGAGCAATACCTCAATTTTGATTTTGTAGAAATGCCCCTCACAGCATTTTTTGGGGACACCCACAGCTATTGATCCCATGCGGCTGAAGGGTCTCAAATGCCTTAAATTGTATTAAATGCAGGTTTGTGTCATCATAAGGCAGAAATCTAATTTTAGCCCTCCTTGTAAAGTTAGTTTCCCTTATTTAAGGTGGCCTGAATAAAAAGGAAGTCACTATAAAAAAATAACCTGAACTGCTAAGGTCCACCAGTGCATTTTGAAAGAACTTTATTTTTTTTCAATCCGATGAGTATACTTTACACTAAATATATAGACTTTACTTGTTTATTCCCACCAAATGATTTGCCAATAATTTTATTTACAACAGTACAATGTTTTACATATCCTATATGTTCTTAGGACTAAAATGTCACAGAACTCCTTTTTTCAACAAATTAAGTGATAGGTCTGGTTAGTATCACACTATGCCAATAAAGTTCAAAGATTATATATGCTTACATTATGCTGAGGGCATGATCTTTTTAATATACTGTAATTACTGACCTAGCCCTTTTTGATATAGACGGGGGAAAAATGCAATTTGGAAACAATGCAAATATTTCAAATAACTTAAAGTGTAACTTTATCAGATTGCAAAAGAATTGAAATCACTCCAGTACAATCACAACACCAAACATACACAAAGAAGTTTTGGGAGGGGTATTTAGTGATAACTTTAAGGGTTCCCAACCTTTGAGAGCGCATCATATGTTCCTCGTCATACAAATCATGCAAGCATTTACAAACTCTAAAGCAAAATATTCATGCTAGTGACCTAAAAATTAAAGGGATCATCACCATTGAAGCTTTTAGTTACAGGTAACAATAATCTAATTGATCAATGGGAGTGGCACGTTCAAAACAAATGAGCAGGTAATGCGCTGGAATGTTCGAATTTCAGCAGGTGTCTCATAGAATGGCATTAATTGGTTTGATTCACACAATGACTGAATGTTGCTCGTCATGAAACTTTCGACAGCCTGCTATAAGGAAAGAACATGATTTTTTTTTGTGATCTTGTGACTTTGGAATCAGAAACTAGATGCTGGGGCCAAATGGAAAAGCAAATCAAATGGAGACTCCTGTTTGGCATGGAATGAACCCTGTAGCATCTTTTTTTTTTTATTTATTTTTTACAAACTGTAGCAAACACTCACATCTTTTAAGAAGAAAAACTTGCTATGAAATGGTAATCATGGCTATGATTAAAAAAGATCCACACAACTGTAAATCATAAAATTGAAAACATTATTAATGAAAATGATCTTGAAATGGGAAAAAAGACACTGTAAATATGACAAATTCTAAGTTCTAATGGTTCTTGCTGATGAGAATAATAAAACTTTCTCATTTGTGTTAACAAAATGTTGCCCTCCACATTTGAGATTTTTTTCACAAATCATGGCCCTCCAATATATTTTTTCACAAATCATGGCCATGTAAATTGCGTCCAATCAAAGTTTTATTGTTTTTTATGCCAATGTTCTGTTTTTTTAGTTAACAATGCTCGAGAAGTGAGCACAACACCAAGTGATTTTTCTATTATTTTTATATTTACAACCAGCTTGTCACGTAACACGTTGGGCATGCTGGTTGGCCTGCCAATCTTCTGTGTAATACAAGTGTCCTGCATATTTTTCTTTGGTCAACCTTAAGAATTCTTCCTCTTGTACACTAGAAATGAATAAGCTTTTTACAATGCAAAATTAGAATCCAGCTTCTGTGTTATTAATCCAACCAGGTCATGAAACAATTTGTTAACATCTTCGTCACTCCGAAATGACTGCGTATTTGCAAAGTTCTAATAATTTTAATACAGAAAATCTTTCTAAAAATGTAATTTGTTTTCATGAAGTAACATTTGAAAGAAAAAACTTTGCACCAGGAGTCCCTCACTGGATTGTATTTTTTTTTTTACAACATGAAGTTTTCCCTGCACATAGATAATACGTAATTAGCAGTCTATTTTTCACACTTAGAATTTTGTTTTTTGTGACACCACCTAGGCGGAGTCTCTTTGTATCTCCTTATAATTAGAAAATGAATGAATATGTTGTTGCAATGCAAAAATATAAGTCAGTTTCTCAATCATTATCAACAAAAAGCCTGGTAACCTCTTCGTCACTTTCCGAACATTTAACAATGTTCCTGTCACTTCCGAAACGACTGCAAGTGTAACATTCAACTTTGGTTAAGAATTTACGATTTTTCTGCAATTTGTGTCAGGACGTAACCATCATTGAAGAGATTTAGTACCGAGGAGCATATGGGGATTGGCTCATTGAAAACATATTTCAAAAATAAAAATTTTGAGTTGATATGACATTTTCTCCCGTCAAAAGTTTGCTCTTCCCTTCCAAGTATTTTCATCCCAGGACTAAGTCAAAAAGCCTTGTTAAATTTTGAATACATTACTTTTGAATTAATAGTATCTCTTTTGCTGAAAATTATGTTACAATTTGGAAAAAAAAAAAATTGGATTTTCACAAAAAAAAGATTTTTGCTCAAATTTACTCCCATATTCACAATATTTCCCAATTAACACATATTTTTGCAAATGATTAAGCTCAAACAGTAAATAAATTCAAAATATGATCATTTGTGAGTACAAATTTTTACGTGAAAACATAACAATAAAAGTCTGTTAAATTGTTGACCGGGCCCAGTTAAACAAAGTTACAACCCGGATGGTGAAAATGACCAGATACAATGGGGAAATCCCCATCTCCGATAAAACTGTGTTCCATCTACAATGTTATGCATTTACCTTTTCATTTTCTGGAAAGGGCTGGGTGATTTTGTCTTATAGGTATCAACATAATAACGTATGCATATATTACGAGTCCCACGCAGAAGCGTTTCTTTTTGTATTCACAATTGTAACTACTGTAGGATGTGTAATTATTTGCTCCCGAAATAGTCAATTAATAGGTTTTATCATGGTAAGATAAACCCAATGTTGAAAATTTCTCAGAAAATGTTTCCCCCACCCCCCGTCCCACCCTACAAAATGTATAACCACAAATTTGTATGGAATGCCGACGGTCAGGTGCAACATTTCATCATCATTTTCAGTGTTTGCACGCTTTGGGAAGTCACTATAGGGCACTGGGCAGGTCAGAAAAAGTTGAATGAGGTGAGTTATTGAGTCAGTGCCTACGTTTCAGAAAAACGAACATAATTACGGCACATCCTTCAAAATTTAAATTTGGAAATCTCAACGTAAAACATTATTGGTAAGTTGAGTTTCATGAATGATATGAGTGAAGGGGAACTGTATTTTTGCATTGTATTTTGCAGCTCACATCGCATGTTCCATCATGAAAAGCAGGTATTTGTAAGACTACTTATTAATTAATAATAATAACACGTCTAATGAATGTCGATGTTATTGGCCACAGATAATTTACGTGTACCATTTCGGATGCATGATTGACAGATTTTCGCTGTACATTCATCATCAGATATAGCTAGTACGTGATTGGCAGCAGGTCTTAAAGATCCAATTTTCTTATTGTTTACATCAAAAACATTCGTGAAAATAACAATGAAAAGACTGTATAAAACATATACAAAATTGCATTTTTCAGAATTGTTGGCAGCTTTTGATGCTCCAAACAGTGTCTCAAATATTTTGAGAGCCACGTTTAAACAGTTCACCGCCAATTTTTTAATTCCCCCCAGAAATCTAAAACTTCTCTCGCGTCTACCAGCTACCTTGCCGTGTCTCGAGTCCTAATTGTCTGCCTGAACTTTGTTTCGGGAGAGACTTAGTAATCACTTTTCGGTCTGTCCTGTCTGTCCGTCTGTCTGTCGTCTGTCTGTCTGGGTTCCCCCCTTCCCCCCCCCCTGTCATGCTCTCTGTTCTGCTTGACGTACGTGTTTCACGGGTTTGTTCGATTATCTGGAGTTCCTTAAGGCTATATGATGTAACTGGTGGAAAGAAGCGGGTCACCGAGTTCTCTGAGCTGATTAGATTTGGGCGTAAATATGCAAATTAAGTATCTAATTTGCATAATTACCGAAATTTTCCCGCAGGCTTGTGTACAAGTTTTCTGGAGTTCGTAAGGCGTATGATGTAACTTGGTGGATGGGAGCGTGCTGGAGATTTCTCAACTGACTGAGAATTTGGGCAAATAAAGTATGCAATGAGCTAATTAATTGCAAAAAACAGCGTAATTGCTATAATTTTGAAACGGTACATTGGATACAGAAATTCCTTCACTGCATGAAAGCTTTTCATTGTGGGCATCTTTTTTGCAATTTGAACGTGTGTGATACAGCGGCTTAGTATGCAAATGAGCTAATGAAATATGCGTAATTCACTGTATCTCTGAAATCGTACATCGGATAGGCACAATTCCTTGCTGCATGAAAGAATACTACATGCCATGCATCTTTTGGGTGAATCATAATTGGGTTCAAGTGGCATTGGGCCGATTAAAGGGGCATTTTTTTTGATATAAACAATTGATCTAATGAAATATGCTGCTGGGGGGGGGTGGGGGTTGGGGAGGGATTGGGGTGTTGCAGGGTGTTTGGGAGGGGGTGGGGGTTGCAAGGGTGTTGTGTTTGGGCGGGGTGTTTGGGGATGGGTGGGTGTTGCGGGGTGTTGGGAGGGGGGTGGGGTGTTTTGCGGGGTGGGGTGTTGCGGGTGGGGTGTTGCGGAGTGTTGGGGAGGGTGGTGGGGTATTGTAGGGTGTTTTGGGTGTTGGGGAGGGAGTGGGGTGTTGCGGGGTGTTGGTGATGGTTGTTGGGTGTTGTGGGTGTTGGGAGCGGTGTGGTGTGTTTGCGGGTGTTGGTGAGGGTGTTGGGTGTTGCGGGGTGTTGTGGAGTTGTAGGGTGTTGCTGGTGTTGTTGTGGGAGGGGGGTAGGTTGTTTCGGGGTGTTTTGTGGAGGGTTCGGTGTTGTTGCTGTGTTTTGGGGAGGGGGCGGTGGGGGTGTTGCGGTGTGATGGGGAGGGGGTTGGTTTGTTGCGCGGGTGGTGTTGGGGAGGTGTTGCGGAGGGGTTGGTGGTTGTAGCGATGTGTTGGGGTGGGGTTTTGGGGAAGGGGTTTGACGTTGTTGCGGTGGTGTTGGGAGGGGGTTGGGTTGTTGCGGTGGTGTTGGGGAGGGGGGTTGGGTTGTTGCAGGGTGTTGGGGTGGGGTTGTTGCGGGTGTTGGCGGGGGTGGGGTTTGGGGAGGTGTTTGGGGTGTTGGGGAGGTGGTGGGGTGTTGGGGAGGGTGGTGGGTGTTGGTGAGGGGGTGGGTTTTTGTTTCTTAAAAAAGGGGAATTTTATTATTTTTTGGATGTTTTGGATGTGTGTGGGTGTTGCGGTGTGTTTGGGGAGGTGGTGGGGTGTTGCGTGTGTTGGGGAGGGGGTGGGATGTTGCGCGGGTGTTGCTGAGGGGGTTGTTGCGGTGGTGTTGGGAGGGTATGGTGTTGCGGGGTGTTTGGGGAGGGGGTGGGGTTGCGGGTGTTGGGGAGGGGTGGGGGGTGTGGTCGGGGTGTTGGGGAGGGGGTGGGGTGTTTTCGGTGGTGTTGTGATGGGTTGGTGGTGTTGCGAGTGGTTTTGCTGATGGGGTGGTGTGTTTTGATGTTTGGGAGGTGTGGGTTGCGGTGGTGTTTGGCGAGGGGTAAGGTGTTGCGATGTGTTGGCGAGGGGGTGGGGTGTTGTCGGGTTGTTTGTCAAGTGTGTTGCGGGGTGTTTGGGAGGGTGGGTTTTGTGTGTGTTGGGATGGGGTGTGGTGTTGCGTGGTGTTTGGGAGGAGAGTGGGTGTTTGGGGAGGGGTTGGGGTGTTGCGGGGGTTTGGGGAGGGGGTGGGGTGTTGGGGAGGGATTTGGGGGTGGTTGCAAGGGTGTTTGGGAGGGGGTGGGGGTGTTGCAGGTGTTTGTGTTGCAGGGGTGTTGGGGGGGGATTGTGGTGTTGCGGGGTTTGGGAGGGGGTGGGGTTGTTGTGGGGTGGGTGTTGCGGAGTGTTGGAGGGTTGGGTGGGTATTGTAGGGTGTTTTCTTGGGGTGTTGGGGAGGGAGTGGGGTGTTGCGGGGTGTTGGGGAGGGGGTGGGGTGTTGCGGGGTGTTGGGGAGCGGTGTGGTGTGTTTGCGGGGTGTTTGGTGAGGGCGTGGTGTTGCGGTTTGGTGGGGCGTGGGGGGGTGTTGCGGGGTGTTGTGGAGGGGCTGTGGTTGTGTTGGGGGTTGGGGTAGGGGTGTGTGTTGCTCAGGTGTTGGGGAGGGAGTGGGGTGTTGCGGGGTGTTTGGTAGGGGGTGGGTTGGTTGGTGAGGGGGGGGGTTGTTTCATAGGGGTAGGGGTGGGGTGTTGAGGGTATTGGGGAGGGGGATACCTGCAATCCTCCACTGTATCTGCCTTGCACAACTTCTTTTGGTAAACCTCTTAAAAAAAACCTTTTGTTACAGTTGCACTGGTGGCTGCTCTTTGTCTTACAGCTTAGTACACGAAAGCAGGCGAGACTTGTGGTTCCGAGAACCGCCCTTGTTTTGATCGATATCTTCTTTCCGTTTAAACGCCGACCCAGAAGGCCTATAATTTGGACATTCCTAGTATAAATCATAACACGCCGTCGGATGACGTCCGCACCATAGCAATTGCACAAAGTAGCCGCTTGATTTTCTTTCCAATAGATACTCTTTCCAAATACTTGATATATCGCAGCACGCGCATTGGCTCCGTGCGGATGTTTTACCATTTCAGGTGTTAAATATCACCTTGAAAAATATTATCCCTGAGAAATACGCCGAAAGGTACCAGTACAAAATAAAAAAAATCGGGACTCAAAGTGGAAGTTGTTTCGAGCAAGTGCACCTCTCCGAATGGAGGGCGGTTAATTGAGACATGGTTTGCAAGTCGGGGCAATGGTCCCGAGGGGGCAGCTTTATAAGGGAGGGGGCTCTACTAGGTCGAATACGGTATGGTATAAAGCTTAATGCTCTGTATGCACATTCCCATGTGCCTACGGTACCAAATGAAGTATTTATTTTGACTGATACATTTATGCATTCTGAATATGAATTTTTAATACTTTACAAAAAAATGTCATGGAATACATCTACCCTATACATTGAACTACCATATGCGTGGATTTTCTCCATAGTTCTCCAGAAAGAACCAACTTTTTTTTATATGATGGCCTGTTACAATTGACATGTTAAGTGTGCATTCTTTTAATTTCCTGATCCAGGCACAGTTAGGCCAATTGAGGCCAATCCGCGTAGGAACATTTCCCCTGTAACCACAGCACCAGGCAAAGGTATAGAATGGCAGTGGCTAGATGAAACAGGATGGAGCTCTTATGACCTCAATATCAGCACACAGCTTGGAAGATTGCATACCACAAGCAAGACAAGTCTAGATCTGAGCCAAACAAGTGTCCATATCCCCTACTTGGTAGACTTACCAAGATGGAACAGACTAGAAAGGGGAGTGGTTGTTTCCAAAGAAAAATCCAAAGAGTAACTCTAAAGAGTTCTTACCCCAAAGTACAGACGAAGAGGATAGCAGTGATGATGCAAGGTCTTTACCAGGTTCATCAACTGACGGCCCAATAACTATGGTTGGCGTCAGCTGGTTCATCATCGGTCACAAGACCACAGCCTAGGCCCTCATGTCATCTCAACCAGTCGGTCATAATCAGAGGAATGAAGCGTCACCCGAGACGTCCACCACTGGTAGTAATCCCACAATCCCACCGCGCCAAACGGTGCTCGCTCCCGCAAGAGAACAGCGGCAAAGAACTGATCAGAAAGGCAGTTAGCACAGCTAGTGGTGGTGCAGGCCACATGTTGCCTTGGTCTACGCCGCCTGGTAGTACTAGTGTTGCCAGTCCAAGTACTCTGTGTCTTCGTCAGGAAGTTGGTTGTCAAGATCTCAATGTCCCAGGAAGTATCGGTCCCGAGGTGACAGCATCATCAAGTGCGGCAAGTACTTCAGTGTCGGCAGGCCCTACTATCAGTCACAGTGCCACCACATCGTGCCTATCTGCTGCTGGTAGAGTAGCCGAATTCGACCACCATCGATAGGTGTGTGTTGGTTACTTGGTGTACATGGCATGGCGACTCGACAAAAGGGTGGGTTTGCAACTTCTGGTACAAAGGTGTTTTCATTAAAAGGGTGGGTTAAAAATAAAGTCGCAGTGTTATTGATGAAACTCAGTGAAAGTGTGATGAAAACTAAGGAATGTATTTTAAATTTATTCACTACTTTATTGTCATTCATGGAACATGGCCCACTGACCTCGGAAGTAGGAGTTGATTTGTGCATGATTAGCATCACAAATTCTTTCAAGAATAAGCATATGATTGTTTTGTGTAGACAAAATGGCAGAAGCTAGGAAATGTTGGGTAATTATGGGTGGGGTACAGGAGTCGGTGCAATAAAAAGGGTGCTTTTGTTAAAAAGGGTGCTTTTGTTAAAAAGGGTGGGGTACCAGAGGCTGTTGGTAAAAAGGGGTCCTTTGGTAAAAAGGGTGGGGTACCAGAGGCTGCTGGTAAAAAGGGTGCTTTGGTAAAAAGGGTGGGGCAAGGGTGGGGTCGGGACCCCACTCCACACAGTGATCATACATACAGTACGCACAGGTATACATGTAGGCACACATAATAATTCCAAATACATGTATTTTATTAGCAAACTGCAATATAGGCCTCCTGCAATATAGGCCTATACAGAATACAGAAACTACATGTTTCCCTTAATCAAGAGCAAAATCTGGCAACATGATATCACATGTCCGACAAATATCAGAAGAAATCTATACATAACGTTCTGTTTATTTGTAATCTCAAAAATGGATTTATTTGGAATTCGAACTGCTGAAAAGGTCAAACGATAAAACTGACCGCAATGTATTGCCAATATTTAAATATACTAGAGAAAAGTTGTATAATGTTATAATCGACCATAACATAAATGTTTTGGTCAAGCAAGTTGTAAAAAAATATGATGAATATGCTAATACGCTATTTCTTTAGTCTGCTTACCCCAATGGTTTTTGTTGTGGGGTAAGTGGGACATGGTCACTGATTTTGATTTTTGTGCATATTTTTATTTCTGTGCATATTTTTAGAAATAATGTTAAAAACGAATGCAAAATCCGTTTCTGTATACAAAAAGTGATGTGTTGCAAGTGATGTTGTTGCAACACCACAGCAAGTCTTGTATTAATATGGATAGGTCTTCTAGGGTAGATATAAATATAAAATTGTATGGTGTAAGTGCAACGCTCATGAGTGCAGTGACTGGTGGGTATGTGTACCAAGCCTCAGGGTGGATGTGCAAGGTCACTTATCAACGGTCCAATCCATATGCATAAGTTGACCTCACTGATATGGAGAGAGAGACGTGTTGACCATGTTGACCAATCCATGCATTAGGCATTGGAAAATATGCTGTATATGCAAGGACAACAACCCAAAACTCACAACATGGAAACGTGACTACAACGGCAATGTTTTAAATAAATGTTAAATTAATAGAAAATAAACGAAAACTCCGGCTTCGATTAAATTTACCAAATAAATATTACCGGTTAGTAAATAGAATAATACACATTTGTTGGCAAACATTTCCCCCAACTACTTGAGGCATTTCTAGCCAAGAAAATTACGCATACACGTACTAGAAATCCCGAAATGAAACACTACGTGACTACTACGGAGGATGCTGGGAAAAAATGGCGTTTTACAGTCAAGTTACAGTGTTTCGAAATATTCCTTAAATTTCGCGACAAAAAAGCGCAGAAAATCCTCTTAATTAAATTTCGGCCAATATAAATTAATTTATAGAAAATGGGGTAATCAACAGCAATTCAACATATATTTTCAAAAATATTTGGAGCATCGACTTTACAACATAAATCATGTTTAAACGTAGAAATCCCCAATTTGGACGCAATTTCCAAAGCCAAGCTAATAGAGGCGGCTCGTACGCCGCCTCTAAAAATGCATGATAGCATTGCTGGAATGGTAGCTATAGCCAGGTAGGGGGTAACCAAGGTTTACACAGGGGGGGGGAAAATTTGAAATTACTTCAATCATGTTGAAAAGTATACCACATGCACATTATTTGTCTGATCATAAGGATTCCAAAAAGGTATAGTTTGTACTAACTACAACCTAAAGTTTTGGAGTTATGGGCTAAAACAGCAAAAATCAATAAAAAGGGCCATTTTCAGTTGTTCAGGGGTCAAATTTCAAAGTTGCTCTGATTTGGACAAAATATGGTGCATATTATTGGTGGAGCTCATATGATTAAAATAAGGAATAGTTTTGACTGTCTAAAATGCTTAGTTACCAATGTAGGGGGAAACAAAGGTCAACGTCCAGTGCATTCAATGGGAGCTTGACCTTGTTCCCCCCTACTTTGGTAACTTAGAATTTAGACACTCAAAAGATTCCTTATTGAATGACCTCCACCCAAAATGTGTCACATTTTGCATCCAAATCGGTAGTTCACTTTAAAATTTGATCCCTGTACCACTGAAATTTAACCTTTTGACCTGTTTTTGCGGTTTTTATAAAATGTGCATTTAAAAAATAATCTATTAAAAAAAAAAAATCAAAGAATTGTTTTTTTTTGGCCCTATCTCCTTATTGTTGTTCCAACATATAAAAGTTACATATGTGAGAAGGAAATGACTCAAGGAAATCCAAATATGATAATATTTTTCCCCAAAAATCCGTATTTTTTGAGAAAATCATAAAAATGGTGATTTTCACACATTTATTTTGGTTCCCTATAAAAAATACGAAATGTTTATAAAAAAATGTGCCTTGTTCTTTTTTGTATTCCAGAGTCATATTCAGGGTCGGTATTTTCCCCCTTTTTTCAAATACCTGCTCTATTTATCAAAATTATTTGCCAAAAAAGCCAAAAACCGCGTGTTTCATTGGAACAACGCCAAGATTGTTCAAAGGTTGACATAAATCACGATTTTTAACCAAAAATGAAAAACTAAAAATTACTCGACCCTAGACTTTGATATGCTCTATATGACGCATTTCATTTCTTACCTGTTGCTGATACGGCTTTCGAGTAACTGGGAACGAAATCACAATTATCGCCGATGAACACAGAGAAATCGCCATTTTGTCCAAATATTGTCCATTTCGCTACCAAATATAGCCTTATTCCCAAACACAACGTTTCATCTCTTATTCTCTCACAACTGCTTCTGCACCAGGTTAAATTGCTTCATCTGGATACTTATGATCAAATTCACATTTATGAGGCTCAAACGTGAAATTAAAATCCATTCTGTTTGCAAAGCATCTCACGTGGGCAACCACTTTACAATTGCTACAAGTTACCATGGTTTGCGTCATAATCGAATCGATGCATCAAGGCGCTTTCTGATGCGCTCATTACATCGCGCGCGCCTAATAGCACAGACGCGTATTGCGTAATACGCGAAATTACCGCCCTTTTGCAGTTCAGCCCATGTGAATTTAAAATAATTGGTTGGTCAAAAGGCGTAACATAGTAAAAGTAAAATGGACAAATATGAGGAAAAAATAATATATACAGATTCTTTAAATATATGGAAACAAAACATGTTAATGCGTTAAACATGAAAAAAACTAAAAACTGGCATTTGACCAAGTTCCTGACTTCACAGCCACCTTAAGCAGGAAGACCACCTCGGATCATTTTGCCCACTGTTGTTGTTGTCTGTTGTTGAATGATGTCTTTTGATGTCTTTGGAAAAAGGTTTAACATTTGCCATGTAATATCCCATACTTTGATGGATTTAAACCAAACTTGGGTCACATGTGCACCATGGCATCCCCCACTTTTTGAGTGAGGTCAAAGGTTCCATGCCAAGGTCAAAGGTCATGTGTTGTCAAGTTGTAAAATAGCTTAAAATGTAAAATTTACCTCATAATGAAAGTTGAAGTTCAATTTAAACCAAACTTGAATTCATAGTGCAACATGGGACCTCATTTGTGATGGGTCATACGGTCAATGCCAGGTCAAGGTAATGTGAGGTCAAGTTGTTAAAATAGGCTGAAAACTGAAAATGTAAAATGGACCTCATATGAAAAGTTGAGTTAGTTCAATTGGAACCAAACTTGAATCATAGGTTGCAAACAGGCGATCCCTCATTGTGATGAGGTCACAGGTCACATACCAGGTCAAAGCGTCATCTGGAGGGTCAAGTTGTAAAATAGGCTGAAATGTAAAATTGACCTCATATGAAAAGTTGAGTTTCAATTGGAACCACCTTGAATCATAGGTGTCAACATGGGATCCTCATTTGTTGATGAGTCAAAGGTCACATACCAAGGTCAAGGTCTATGATGTCAAGTTTTTTAAAATAAAAGGCTGAAATGTAAAATTGACCTCATATGAAAAGTTGAAGTTTCAATTGGAACCAAACTTGAATCATAGTGCAAACCTTGGATCCCCTTTGTTTTGATGAGGTCCAAAGGTCACATATCCAAGGTCAAGCCATTTGAGGTCAAGTTGTAAAAGGGCTGAAAATGTAAAATTGACCTCTATTGGAAAAGTGAAGTTCAATTGGAACCAAACTTGAATCATAGGTGCAACATGGATTCCCTCATTTGTTGATGAGGTCAAAAGGGTCACATTATCAAGGTCAAAGGTCATGTTAGGCACATATTCCCTAACGCGACGGGCAGGCGACACAAGCGGTCCGAGGACCGCATGTTTTAACCTAACTCCAAAACTGGGGTTGTTAGATAGTTAACAAAAACTATACCTTTTTGGAATCATTTCTGGTTGCGACAAATATCTGTGCATACTTTTCAACCATGATCCGGATCTTTTAAAATTGTGAACCCCTGTAATCCTTAATTGCCCCTTACCTGGTTATAGCTACCACTCCATTCCAGAAATGCTATCATGCAATTTTTGTGTAGAGTAGTTGTAATGAAGCTGGATATAAGTATCGTTTTGTCCCCTTTCAGGATATCATTTTGGCTAAAGTTCCTGATGGCCTAAGGACTATTAGGGATAAAAAGTATTACTTTCACCTGACCGGATATTTTAAAATTTTGACCACTGTGTAATCCTTAATTTCCCCCACCTGGTTATAGCTACCAGCTACCATTCCAGAAAGGCTATCATGCAATTTTTTGTAGAGGATAGTGTACTGAGCCTGAATAAGAAGTATTTGTTTGTCCCCTTTCAGGATATCATTTTGGCTAAAATTTCCTGATGGCTAAGGACTATTAGGGATAAAAAGGTATTACTTTTCAACATGACCGGATCATTTGTAAAATTTGACCCCTGTGTATCCTTCTGCCCCCTCCCTGGTTGCTACCAGCTACCATTCCAAAATGCTAGCATGTCATTTTTGTGTGAAGGATATTACTGAAAGCTGATAATAAGTTTTTTTTTACGTTTTGTCCCCTTTCGGATATCATTTGGCTAAATTTCCTTATGGCCAAGGACTTTAGGGATAAAAGTATTCCAAAGTTAAGAACCACAAGACTTTTCATTTCAGTCAAAAAATTCCCTAAGTTACGAATCTTTTAGGCTACTATCAGGGGCGGAGCCAGGATTTGAAAAAGTCAAAATTACCGTGGGGCAGAAAGGCTAAACTCAACTGGGTGATTTTGGCAAGTTTTTGCAGAATGACCGGGAGGCGCGCGCCCCCTCCAACCCCTCCCTAGATCCGCCTCAGTGCTCGATTACACAATAAATTTTACATGCACCGGTGAATGTTGGAACAAACATTTTACATGCACAAAATCAATGTTGCATGCCTGCATATTAACAATAAAATTTAACTCAGTTTTGTACTGCTATGTCATTCATAAATACCATCAAAATATCTACATATGTAGAACACATTCTATTTGGTATTACTTGTGTCCCCGGAGCTAAAATTGATTAACTTTGGTTCTGTCCTACATGCACATTGTGCATGTAGGTTTTCAGAGCTAGATGCACAGAAGAAGATCCACATGCATCTGTGCATGTGTGCACCCAGTAATCGAGCACTGGATCCGCGCCTGATTGAGCATTAAGGTTGATCATCGGCTTCGTGCCCAGATCTCGATTGAAAGTCTCAGAAATGTTGATATTGTGAAAGAAACATGTGTGCCAAATTTGTAATTTTTTTCTCCAAAACAGGCTTTTGAGATAGTTCACAATGCGTTTTCAAATTCCCCATAGACTTTGTACAGGGACTTGATTTTTGGCAGTGTAAAAATGGACCAAAAGGGGAAATTTGTGAAAAACTACCCATTTTATTTCTTTCTCATTCATGCTGATTTATCAGACTTGGTGTTTGTTTTTTTTAATATTTTTATCTTTTTTTAATTTCCCAATTTTTTATGTTTTATGTGTGTCATCCAAAACAAAGAAACAGGTGGTCGCGCCAACAACCCTCTTTTTTGGCTGAGATATTTCTAGAAATACTGAAGTTTCCACTTTTCAGAATTTTTACTAGAAGGAACACAATCCCTGGTGATGATAAGGTGTCATATGAAAGGAAATCAAATTTAGAAAATTCTAGTTGAGATTTGCAGATTGCGAGTGTTTCTATTTTTGAACAAAGGTGTCTTTCTAATTTTCCCTAAAATTTTCCCTATCAAAATAATTTTTTCTAAAGAATGAAACACTTGATTTTTTTAAAACAAAAAAAACCACTGAGATTTTTAGGTATGTTTTTATACACATATCCCTGGAGTTTCAGCTTAAA
This sequence comes from Ophioderma brevispina, assembly GCA_023653785.1. NCBI lineage: Eukaryota > Metazoa > Echinodermata > Ophiuroidea > Amphilepidida > Ophiodermatidae > Ophioderma > Ophioderma brevispina. The sequence goes on along the minus strand of JAMKCH010004336.1, from coordinate 48,411 downwards.
GTACCTCCATTTAGGCTGGAAAAATTAGTTGAATGAAAAAATTAGGGAATTTTAAAAAATACAATAAAAACCTAAAACAAATCGACACCATTCGAAACTCAAAAAAAATTATGTGGAGGAAAGTTCAATCTTTACCATAGTCGAGTTTGGACATCTAAATTGAGTTAGGGGATTTGAATTTTTTGGTCATTTTTCTGTAAGATCATTTTATCCGATGATTCTACCTTAAAGTCAGGGTTTTTATTGTGTTAAAGAATAGGTTTTTATGTGATCACATGACCTTAATTGAGGTGAAAAAATTCCCCAAAAACGGGTTGCATGGTGGGATTGACTCAAACACCCTCTGGAATCACACCTGAAGTAAAATAAGTGAGCTGCTCTCGTTATGTAATGAATATAAAGATGGTTTAGTTATTTTCTGTTCATGTAGAACATCAAAGCATGGTTTCTATAGGGAAGATACGATAGAGGCAAGTTCAAAACAATGTTTGCGCTTTTCTTTTGTATTGTTGGTCCCTAAACCTTTGAAACGTTCTCGTAGGTGGTCTACAACCATCCAGGCAAATTGAAAGAAATTAATTTGGGATCCTCAAAAAATCTCCTGACACTGGAATACATTCGAGCTTATGAAAGTTACACATTTGCGGGAAAGGCTTGCATCAAAATGATGCCAAAGCAGCTAAGTACAACTTTATTATTAACAGGGTGGTCAGAAATCTACAGGGTGAAACAACAACAAAGTAAAAAAAATTTTTATTGTCATGATGAACTGGGTGTTTCTTTTCTGAAAGAGATGTAGATCAAAATAAGGGGCCCTTCAAATAAGCAAGGGGAAAGAGTTCACAGTCCTGTGTTAAATATTACAGGGTGGTCAAATTATGCTAATTCGAAGTGTAAATCCACCCGGGTTTTATATAATTTTTGTACCATATTTCAGAGTAAATTTTTTCGGGAATGGTAATGGAAGCTAAGTGCTTCAAAGATACGGTTATATCTTGGGTACGGTACTTTAGATTTTGAGGGTGATCAGAAATAAAAGTACCCTGTGACTAGGAAACAAAACTGTGGTGCTCAAGTGTTAAGGGCTATGGAATTGAATAAAAATTTATAATAAAAGGGTTGATTCCTGTTTGAAGGGGTCCAATCGGGACATTAGCCAAAAATTCAACAGTCATTATTGGATCTTGAAAAGTTGTTTGCGAATGTAGAGGAACACTATATTTTTGGAAATCCAAAGGAATTTTCTAGACTCAAATTACCAAAAAAAAAGTCTATGATGACCATAAATACTGAAATGTCTGCACTGTGGTCAATAAACTGGACATGGACTGGAACATTAAAATCCCCTAAAGAAAAAATAGAAAATCTTTAAAAATAGTTTAATGTGCAGACAAATATTTGAATGTGATTAGGGACCCTTTATGATACAAAAAGTGAATATCTGGGGGAAAAAAAATTGATTACTGAAAAAAGAAAATTAAAAATTTGTCGTAATAAACTGGGACACAAACCTTGTAAAAAAAGGCGTCTAAAAGTTCATTTGTACACCCATTTATCACTCTAATCCCATCTAATCATACTTGAGGGAATAATAATTCCATTCATTTTTTCAAGGTGTAAAAGCACAGGGGAAACCAATTTTTTCATTTGCTTGTTATTTCTCCCATGAGTTTTCATATGTTTGAGGGGTGGTATTCCTAAAATTTTTAGGCTGTCGGACATAATGGGACATGAAGGTTTGGTTGTCCGGTTATTTTATGGTCGGACTTTTCAGTTCAGAGGTTTTGGATGGTTTGTTTTACGAGAAACGTTATATACAAGTGTAATAACAAAAACATTATTTTGAGCACTTCATTGAATTAACGGAGTTAATGTTGTAGAAAATACACTGAATTTACTCCTTTTTGGTCGTACATAAAACTCGGGACATGAAAACGGCTCTACTGACCACGTCTTCTTACTTCAACTCCCATTGTTCCCTCTTCTCCTTCTAATCCCAGGCCCATCTCCGCCCAGTTTTCTTCTCTCTTGAGCGAGACTCCACCCGTTTAAGCCCTCCCCGCTTAAAATTTCAGCATTTTCATCTACGTTTACTTCCCCTCCCCCGTTCAACCCCGTCTTTCCCATACCGAGTGTTATTCCCTTTCCATGATCCTTCCCACGCTCGATCTTGGGCCCTTCTTCTCCATCTAGGTTGTGTCTGTCAAGGTTTCTGTCTACTGTTTTTCAGGTTGACGCTCCCGTTGTGTCCTGCCACGAGAGTGACTTTTTAAGTACCTGTGTTGGTTCGCATCTATAGTTACCGTGTCGGGGGCGGAATCGCTTTTTCCTGTGTGGGAGTGGTAGGTGGCTGTCGGACGTGGTATTGTGATGGGAGGTGAGTCACAACCGGCTTTTGTTCCTACTTATCTATGTCGCTATTGAACACAAGAGAGTCCTGTGATTGGAAATTATGTCTTAATGTTGTTTTTGTGTGTATAAAATAGTAATTTCACATCATGATACTCCTTTTATTCATAGTTTTGAACTAATAACCACATATTAGCAGTGTAACACCTCAGAAAGATGAGCATGACTGAGTCACAAAACCTGTGGTTTTTGGACCCCTGAAAATCAGGAATGACCACAATAATATGGAACTCTTTTTTAGTACAAAGGACTCACCTTTCATAAAATGGTATAGGACCAAATTAGATATACAATGGGGAAATCCCCAATCTCCGATAAACATGTGTTCCATCTACACATGTTATGCATTTACATTTTCAGTTTCTGGAAAGGGCCTGGTGATTTTGTCTTATGAGGCTATCAAATAATACGTAGCATATATTACGAGTCCCAAGCGTTTCTTTTTGTATTCACATTGTAACTACTGTAAGATGTGTAATTATTTGCTCCAGCAATAGTCAATTAATAGGTTTTATCATGGTAAGATAAACCAAAATGTTGAAAATTTCATCAGAAATTTTTTCCCACCCCCGTCCCACCCCTACAAAAATGGTATAACCACAAATTTGCATGGAATGCCGACGGTCAGGTGCAACATTTCATCATGTTCAAGTGTTTGCACGCTTTGGGAAGTCACTATAGGGCACTGGGCAGGTCAAGAAAAGTTGAATGAGGTGAGTTATTGAAGGTCAGTGCCGTACGTTCAGAAAAACATACATAATTATCGTGTCACATCCTTCAAAATTTTAATTTGGAAATCTCAACGTACAACATTATTGGAAGTTGAATTTCATGAATATGAGTGAAGGGGAACTGTATTTTTGCATTGTATTTTGAAAGGTCACATCGCATGTTTCATCATGAAAAGCAGGTATTTGTAGGACTACGTATGATAATAATATAACACGTCATAATGAATGTCGAATGTGATTGGCCAAAGATAATTTACGTGTACCAGTTCGGATGCATGATTGACAGATTTCGCTGTACATTCACCATTGGATATAGCTAGAACGTGATTGGCAGCAGGTCTCAAAGATCCAATTTTCTTAAAGTTTACATCAAAAACATTCGTGAAAATAACAATGAAAGACTGTATAAAACATATACAAATTGCATTTTTAGAATTGTTGGCAGCTTTTGATGCCCAAAACAGTGTCTCAAATATTTTGAGAGCCACGTTTAACCAGTTACCTCCAATTTTTTAATCCCCCCAGAAAATCTAAAACTTCTCGAGTCTATACCAGCTACCTTGCCGTGTCTCGAGTCCTAATTTTAATCGATATCTTCTTTCCGTTTAACGCCGAACCAGAAGGGCCTATAATGTTGGACATTTCCTAGTATAAATGCATAAACACGCCGTCGGATGACGTCCGCACCATAGCAATTGCACAAAGTAGCCGTCTTGATTTCTTCCAATATACTTGATATATCGCAGCATTGGCTACAGTGCGGATGTATTTACCATGTTTCAAGCTTTAGTAACATCTATATTTGCGCTGAGAATATCACCAAACTGCATGTACATGTTATGAAATTTATGTGTATAAAACTTATCAACATAATGTGACCAAAGGAATCACATTCTAAAAATAATCACCCAGAGCTCAAATCTCATATGCATGGGAGTACCCACACGCAGGTCTCCACCGCATGGGCTGTACAGATTAGCTACTGCGTGTGGTAACAATGTGGATGATTTTCCCTTCCCCCCGCCCCCCACTTTTGGCTGGCACGATAATACGGCATCCATGCGGATGGGAACTCCGTGCTACTTACCGGTAGCTTCACAAGGTTGGTACTTCCATGAAGCAATTGGTTGTGTAAGTAGAGTTAGCAGTGGCCAATAATTGGCATGGTCATATTAAGCTTTCAAATCTTATTAAGACAACTTGCCCACATATAAATATCTCTATAGACTCATGTCTTTTCAACCGAGGCCACTCATCCTATGTGGTGTTCAGCTCAATATGGTCAAAAATAACTCCTAGATGCTTCAGAAAAACAGCTCATATGTCTGGTTTAAGTAAAAAAAAAATCGGATTTATGCAGTGGAAAATGTGGAATTTTAGTACTCATTCTTGCCTTGCAGGGCCATATTGTTTGTACATGTATTATTTTTTGCCTCACTGTACCCAGAATGAGTGAGCATTTAGGCCCTTGAGCCATTCTGTTTTTTTTTCCATCCTCGTATTGCACCACGCACCTTTTACAGAGAGTGTCTATAAATGTAAAAAGAAAAGGCTCTCTGTACTTCTGTGCTTTTGAAATGTATAACACGCTGTGCAGTTAGTTAGCTCTGCATAACACTTGGGATTCTGTCTTGTTATAGCCAATTTTAGAGTAAATAATTCAGATGGCATGTTTCTATGTTAATTTTTTGAAGATTGTGTGTCTTGTGGTGTGTTGGCATTAGTCTGGCTGCAATCTATCAACTTGAGAATATGTATGTCATGTGTTTTTTAAATTTAATCCCCCCTGGGCCTGAAAGCAGAGGGGGATTTTCAATAGCGCGCATGTCCATAGTATACGTGTGTATGTGTGTGGTTTTCTCCCAGTACGGTAGTTTTTTCTGTTTTTTTCACTATCCGCCTTCGTAAAGTTAAGTCCGATTTACATACACCAGACCTGGGGTTAGGGGCAATAGGGGTTCCTCATGTGTGGATGATGTCAAAGGTCATAGACCAGGTCAAAGGCCATCTTAGGTCATGTTCCCGACTGCCATCTTGCCATGGGGTGACGCAAGTTTACTGTGCATTAATTTTTGTTATGGTGGAGTCATGGTTGATTTTTCGGGTACCAAATTTATAGTTTTACAATTTTTATGCTAATTTTAAAAATGTGTGATGCATTTACTCCTTTGAATAGTTGGAAACTTTTTAGGAATGTCTTGTTTAATTGAGAATGTATTTATTTTGATCATTACCCACTAGATGTAATCCTGTCTTCCAATCCATTTGGTCCAGTTCCCATTTTGTCCAGTTCCATTTGTCCAATTCCCATTTTGTCGCAATTCCATTTGGTCCAATCCATATTTGGTCCATTTCCTATTGGGTCAGTTCCAGTTGGTCAAGTTCCCATTTGGTCCATTCCCATTAGGTCAATTCCCTTTGGTTCACTTCCCATTTGTCGCAGGGTCCATTGGTCCAGTTCCCATTTGGTCAGTTCCCTTTGTCCTTTCCCATTTGGTCCAGTTCCCATTTGTGTACAGTTCCCATTTGGTCCAGTTCCCATTTGGTCCAGTTCCCATTTGGTCCAGTCCCATTTGGTCCAGTTCCCATTTGGGTCCAATTCCCATCTGGTCCAGTTCCCATCTGGTCGCAGTTCCCATTTGGTCCAGTTCCCATTTGTGGTCCAATTCCCCTTTGGTCCAGTTCCCATTTTGGGTCCATTCCCATTTGGTTTCCAGTTCCCATTGGTCCAGTTCCCATCTGGCCAGTATCCCATCTCCGTCCAATTCCCATCTGGTCCAGTTCCCATCTGATCCATTCCATTTGTTCCAGTGCCCATTGGGTCCAATTCCCATTTGGCGCCAGTTTCCCCATTTTGGTCATTCCATTTGTCCCTTCCCAATTTGGTCCGTTCCCATTTTGTGGTCCTTTTCCACCTGGTCCAGTTTCCCTTTTGGTCCAGTTCCCTTTGGTCCAGTTCCCATTTGGTCCATTCCCATTTGGCCAATTCGCCATTTGGTCCAATTCCCACCTGGTCCAGTTCCCATTTGGTCGCTTCCCCATTTGGTCCAATTTCCCATTTGGTCGCAATTCCATTGGTCCAATTCCCATTTGGTCCTTCCCATTTGTCCAGTTCCCATTTGGTCAGTTCCCATTTGGTGTACCATTTCCCATCTGGTCCAGGTTCCCTCTGGTCCACTCCATTTGGTCCAATTCCCTTGGGTCCAATTCCATTTTGGTCAATTCCTCTTTGTTCCAATGCATTGTCTCAAATACCATCCATTATTTTGGCTACAAGGATTTTAACAAAATGAAAAAATTGGCAACTGGGATTTGACCATTGAAATTGGAACAAGTGGGAATAAACCTTTATTTTGACACTCAATTGCATTGTCAATGTATTTCTTTCATTGGGTAAATAAATTGTGATTGAACTCACACTACTGGTCGCTCAGTATTAATCATACAAGTATAACTGTATGGTTTCAGAAAATTCATTAATCTTTCTCATTTTCATTTTTTTTCCCTAATTTCCCTTTTCTTCAATTGATTTGATGTGATGTCTTTACCTCGTAAGGTAAAACTACGTCATCTTTGTACCACAAAATCAAGAAATGTCCCCAGAAAATATGGAGATCTGTGCATCCAAACTTGAGATTTTTTGTTTTTTTCCCCTTGCACACCTTTTTCTCTGCCTAATAAACACACACTCACAAAATCACACCGCTATCTTCCACATTCTACCATATGTTCTCCCGCTTTGACTTTTTTATGGTGCCTCACCGCCTTGTTTGTTGCATTCATTACTGTTCCATTGACCAATCTTTCCATACCACTGTTACCATAACAACCCGCCATCACCACATGTGTTCTCTCTCACTTGCAGTCCATCAAGGTCACCCGACCGATTCGGTCTTCAACGGCCACCGACAACTTCTCGGAGGGATCCGACCTGTAGGGGCGTCAAAACCAACTAGGAAGAAGAGAAGAATCTTTCGCGAAAGTATTTCTAAAAATGAGCTACAACCTGAGCCATGTGGATCAATCCTATGATTGATCGTAATTGGCCAATAGATGCTCACTTCCTTAGTTTGTGGTGTAAAAAATGTATCATGAGTGGCCGTGAGCTCGCAAACCCAAACAAAGGTGTCCGATGAATTGCAATTCATATAGGGATTCACCATGATGCAAGATCAACGTTTTACACGCAGAGTGTATGGAGCTTAACATGGTTTCATCATGATCAACATCATGCACTTTATGTGGGTTTTGAAACCAGATTGCAATACTCAGAGACGACATAATTTTTTACCATGGTTCCAATATATTAGCTGAAGGGCCAGAAATGCAAAACATGTTTGAAAGTTCCCTAATTTTGATGAACAAATACACCTGAAATTTCCTTATGTTTTCCGACCTTGATATTTTAGAGCAGCGGAGGGCAAAAATCAATGAGTTGGCGTCCGATTTGGCCCGCGAAGCCGCCTATTGAGACCCCTCCCTGTTTTACAAACCATAGCTAACGAATAGACCTTCAATGAACTTCGGAAATTGTTTGAGCAAAATACAATGACTCGAGAGTCCGAATACGTTAGCGTGCATTACACTCGTTGCCATTGACACGCATACGCAGACAAAATATGCGTAGTGCTGCGCCCCCCAGTTACGTGTGATGACCCCTTGGACGCTAATTTGTGGGTCTCATGTTTGTAAACTGTTGTCGAACTTTGTGAAAGGTCTATAAGCCATGTAACTCCTGACCGAATACAAGTGTATTGGCAATTAAAGGAATAGTCTGTTGGTAGGCCTTGTTGACATCTTTCATGTTGTGAGGCAGTATCCCTTAACAAATTATAAAATTGCAGTTTTATGCAGGATGTGCTGACATGGGAAGCACGTTGTTTTCCCAGGCAATTGGTCTCTTTTATTTTTAGAACACTTTACAGCCAGTGGCGACACCATTTTGACAACTGATAAAGTAGGGACATGCAAAAGCTATTACCCTAGGCTCTCTGCAAAATCAGAAAAATCATTTGAATCTTGCCAATAGGCCCTACAAAGGTCTTGATTTTCGGTTAAGCGCCCTCATATGTCCATATTTTCCCCATAGAAAAGAAAAACTTGTAAAAACTAGATTTTAAGAAAAATCATAGATTGCCCCAGAAATTTCGTAAAATTACACAGTATGTAGTATATTGGAACATGTGAATACCAAATCAGTTGGTCAGAACTGTGTGGTTTTGCCATTGATGTTTATTGGTCTGGTATAATAAATTAGCCCATTCAAACAGCTGTGAAGTGGAATCGACAATTGGGAACCCCCCAACTTGGCAAGTTAACCACTTTGTCCAATTTCATCTCCTTGTTCCATCCATGTGCCATTATCAACCTTTGGGCCCTCCTACATCCATCAATTTCTCTATTCTCTCTCGGCAGGCTCAGGAATGCCCTTCCTGCTCATGTCGCATCAAACCAGGACTTGCAAAATTTCAAAAGGCGAGGTTTAAATAATCGCTATCTTGGGCGCTAATCTGGTCGTCATCGTGCGCTAGAAATTAGATCCTCTGTTGTAATGGGCTAGATTATCGTCGACGTAAACAAAATGGAAATTGGACGGAATGGGAATTGGACCACACGTGAATAAACTGAACCCAAGGAGGGGGGGGGGGGGTGGGGGGGGGGGGGGGGTTTTGGCAAGCATCAAGAATTCAGTTCAAAAAGTGATTTTATTGTGGAATAATTTGGGAAAAATACAATTTGTGGCAGTGTGTGTGTGTTTATATGTGGCATTTCCTTTGAAAATGGGGGCTGTTAATGTGACATCTCCCTTCAGTCCCTGAATTAACTATAATAGGGCTTGGAAGTGCTACAATCGGCTTGGTTTTTGGAACAACGGGCATACCAATTTATATCCTGGCTACTTTTATGAAACTTGTTAATTAATATTCCTCATTTTTGATTCATTGTACTCCACTCTCATACTACAATATGCGATCTTTTTTATCATTCTTACCTACATAATAATAGAATAGCAATGTTGTGTCATAAAGTTACCGTATTGTTCCTAATAAACGCCCCGGGGCGGTGGCATTTTTCAAAATGGAGGTGCATTATTATCAGTCCAAAAATGTAAAAATAAAATTCCCGCAAAAATCACCTTACAAACAACACTTATTTTTGCTGATTACCAAATATACAAACAAATGATTAAGGGGAATGTTGTTTTCGACCTCCCGAGTCAAAGTCAATACTATTAAACTATACAACATTGTGCACAACAGCGTTATGATAACGATTACGACAGTCCCGGCCATTAAATCATGTGATTTAGGTAAGCTTAACTCATTATCTTTAATTGTTTTAAATCCAAAAAACCAAAATCGTAGGGGGCTTTATTAGGAACAACACGGTAACCCTTTTGTAAAATAATCCTAAAATGAAGACCCTATACAGGCGGTGAAGGTCACTAATATTTTGTTACGAAGGTTGGGATTTAGAGGTTGCGAAATTACGTTAGACCAATACTGGCGACATTTCCGCTAAAATCGACCACTTTGCCATATCATTACATTTAATCTAGCCAACAGACCTCTACAACCACCTTTTGCATAGTAGAAATGCTTTTTTGAAGCACCTTTTTTCTCATCCAACAAAAGATGTTGGATGAAGAAATTTTGAGAAAAAAGCACTTGAAATTGAATATTTCAGGGATTTAGTTTCCATTTGCCGTTGCCTCATCCTCTTTTCTCGTCTCTCCTTCTTCTGCCGTCAGGCAGACCACAATATTGTTTTGCATGGTAGAGTTAACAGTACGTAGGGATGTTAGCTTACAACAAGAGATGGACTATTAAATATTTAGCTCTTCACCATTGCCGAAGCCCGACCGTATTGCGATTTTTATATTTGAAAGCAAGGCTGGGCTAGGCTTGGCATGCACTGATGAGTTTGATGACCGATGTGTATTGTCGTTGATTGTAAACATAGGCTACTCTAGTTCAAAGTAGTACCATATACCCTGCATACATGTGTTTCTGTCAAAAATGTTCCTAATGTCACCATCACTGTACTCTGGGGCTATCTAGACACGAGCGATCAGCAATTTGGCCAGTGGCTTGCCATTGTGTTTACAATACATAGAGTATCGTGTTACTGCACACAGCCCACAGCGTATATTCTGTCGGGACGGTCTAATCTGAAGTCATTGAGGGGTGACGATCCTACGTAATGACGTGACGCTGCATTCGCTTTAGCATGTCGATTGTGCTGCCTTTATCCACATGCGTGTTGCAATGGAAGGCCAGCGTCGTGCTTTCTTAGGGGTGCAAAACCTACGCGCGCAGTGACGTCACCCCCTCAAAACTTGAGCATCGAAATATAGGAGTGCGCATAGGACACAACAAAACTACGCTTCTATCGCGGTTCTATTGCTACACAGTGTCACCCCTAATAACGCGCGATTCCATTAAACGCACTGAGTCACTCACTTACGCAAAAAAAAAAAAAAAAAGATAGATTTGATTTTGTCGCAACAATAATGCTGTAATGGCATGAAAATGTCATCGTGCAGACAGTCACGCACGTTCACGAAACATCTGGATCTTTGGGAATTACACATACCTTGATGCGGATCTGGTGCCCTGTGTAGATAGCCTCACTGATGTTTTTCGGTCTGTACATTTCCTTTGTGAACTGTTAACATGACATCTGGTTGTCTTTAACATTCCGCTCAGTGTTTCTTCTACGCCTGTTGACCACGATTTGACGCCAATCGGTTGCGATTTGACGCGGGACGGAACGCACTACGATGTGAGTTTAGAACAGCAGGACTCGTCGGACTTCAATGCGAGTCCGAGTCACTCAGACTGTTGGACTCATGCTCGGTTGACTCGGACTCGGCTCGGGTCCCATGGACTCGCACCTCATGCCATTGACGACTCGAGCCCATGCATGGACTCGGATCTCGCCGCAAGCGCAGACCTGCTGTACTCGGACTCAATTGAACGCTGGCCAGTGGACTCTGACATTCACCAAAACTACAACACACATCTATCTCCCATACTGGCATACAATAGTTTGAATGATCACCAGATAGCAATGATTTGCTGTTTTACATGCCTCGAATCTTCTAAATATTATCATATGCTGACAACTTATCTAATCATATGAACATGATATTAATATCCAAATGCCATTCTCCACTAATTTTGTGAATGCCAACATCAGAAAAGTCAAATATACCTTGGAACTTGAAAAGAAAATCTGTATGTTATTGTTTACATACATTCAATGCACGAGCAAGCATGTAGCAGGGCGGTTACAAACGCCAAGACTTTGCCGGAAAGGTGTGAAGATCGTATTCGCGTGATTTTTAATAGCGATTAAGGCCACGCTCTCCTCTTACAGCTTATTGATATTCGCAGGCGCATAAACAAAAATTGTGTTGCCTGTCAAGAAGGAAGTCGCTGTACCGCATGCTGAGCAATTAATGATCCTTCAACAACTTACTGACCCGATACGTGTCTTTGATGCGGTTGAAACCCCACCCTTTTCATGTGAATTGGTGCTCAAAGGATGAAAACACACTCGGTTAGAGTGGCCTCCCTGTCTGTATGCCCTCTCACAAAAGACAAGAAGATGTTTGTGAAGAGAAATAAAAAACAGCACAAAATCAAGAAAGACAAACCCTTTGCAATATTCATTTCATGCTTGGTGACAGAGACACACACAAACAATTTATGAACAAGATGCTTATTTCATAGTTCCTCATTAATCGTATACATGTTTCTTGTAGCTACTGGCTAGATTTTGTTGTCCTTGTTCATATTACTGACTACTGGAGAGAAAATAAAATTTGAAAAGTTTTGAAAAAATAAAGAGCAAAACATGTCATTCACGGGGGGAAGTATGTGGCTTACCCCTGTAATTTTGAAGTTGTTCTTGCCAAGGATGAGCCCATACATGATACTGTAAATTCTATTCAATTCTATTTCCACAAATTTCAGGTTTAATCAGAAAATGTATTCCTAACATCAAAAGAAACATTTCCTGGACTTTCACTGGGGTAATGAAAACAAATATGAACTTATAATGTAACTACTAGACCTTTCGTAACCTAACACCTATAGATGATATCTATCGCCTTTCTATCTACCGACCCGCTTGATAGCTCTGTCGGTTCGAGCGTCGTGCAATTTTAATACGAAGGTCGCCGTTCGAATCCGCCCGCCAAGCGCACATAGGGTTTTTTTTTTTTTTTCAACACTATCGTGGCTGGCCCATGCTCCAGAAAGATTAAAATATAATACAATATGACCTTTCTCCCAATACCATGATGGGGCAAAGCGTAGGGACCCAGGTTGTTGATCGAGTCACACACCTTAAGTGAGATGTACGTTTCCGGAAATTCCCCGATTTCCAATTTTTGGCCATAATAAAAAAATGAAAGGAAAGGAAATGTAAAAAAAAAAAACAAAAAACAATTTCTGAGATCAATCATTGTTATTGAAAAGGTAAAACTGCATCAAAACCAAGTTTTAAGTAACCAATTTATTTTAGAGAGGGATCTTGCACCCTAAAAAAGCACGTTAGAATATTATCCCCTGAGCTTCACCGGATGCTAAAATTTGGCCTTCCCTGTTGGTTCAAATTTTTGGATTTTCAGAAAGGAACTACACTGTTACATCTGTAACAGGGCACGTGTGGTCCAGTGCAAGCGACGTTGCTCGTTCGCTCCAAAGGTCGTGGGTCTCGAGTCCCCCTGCGGCAACGTGTTTGTACCTTGATAAGGCCTTTAACCTTAATTACGCCTCATCACCACCCAGGTGTAAATGGGTACCATTATTCAATGCTGGGAATAACAGACCTCCGCTGTGCGGGAGGAGTGGCGAACCCCCCACAGCAAACATAATATGGCGGAGTCTGGCCGCAACGCTAAGGAAAGAGAATATTGGCACTTCCTCCCGCAACAACTTGCTCGGCACGACTGACGAGACAACTACTTACATCTCTACAATTTTAAGCATGTTCCTATTGTTTTAATTTTTATTTGTCCGTTTGTGACAAATTGATGTATTAAATCATTACACTGAACTGTTTTAGATTTAGTGACAAGGTTAGATGTCCCTGAAAACCACTGAACCAAAATGAAGAAGTACCTGGATGAGGTTAATGTGTGTGTTTAAGATAGTGATATGTGTATGTGTGGCCAGAGGGTATTAATTTTGAGCAAATCCCACAATGCACCAGGTTTGGAATTTTGACTCATAGTGTCATTTGATCCCCTAAAATCCTATTCTTAACCATAAAAACCCAACTTTTTAACACTCATTTAGCCCACAAAGCACTTTAGTAATAAGGAAACTTTTGCATGATATGAAATATTCTTTGTGGTTCTTAAACTTTTGGAACACTTTTTACCCTAAGTTCTGAAATTGTTTAGTACAGTACAGGAACAAAACACCCTATGATTTTTTGGCCATGACAACCCATGTCTTGAGAGTAATGTAACATTGTGTTTGTGTATACATACACCTTGCAGTAAGTAGTTTTGTTTTGGAGAGGCAGATTGACGAATAGAGTGTCATTACAGTGCAAGTAGTGGTGTTACTCACCTACATGGTATATTTACAATTAACACTGTTCGATAAAATTTACACAAAAATATAAAGAAGCGGACCAAGTGTAGAGGCCTTGTGAATACATATTCAATACTTTTTAAAATGAGAGCAGAGTGGAGTTGATATTGACAGCTGAGTGTCTATTACTAGTAAGAATGGAGTCACTAAAAAGGTTTGCTTGATATCACAATCAGAAAGTTTGAGAAGCAAATGATTACATAGTCAAATGCTTATTTTAAGATCAAGAAAGATGGCCCCAGGTTTCAAGCATCCAACCATGTCTCTCAAAAATATAGTTCGTGAACTCAAGCAAGCATAAACAGCGAGCAACAGAGATTCATGAAGGCAGCACTGGTTGGCTGCTAAAATTCACAGTTATATGCCAAGATACCCATTCAAATAAACATCATCAGACAATGCAGTACACTGTTAAAGAAAACTGCACTGGCACATTTGCACAGAATATGAATAATTTTTCAATTGCTCTCAAATGATCGTCTATGCCATTGGAAGAATTGAGACACTTTACACATCAAAATAACATACTCAATAACAGATAGGGATGCGTTAATAAGAGCTTAAAGAAATCCAGGTAATTGTAGGCTAATTTTACGTTTTCCATAACTTTAATCAACAAAATCTTACATGGATATCCAGACTCTACTCATTACTATTTAAAAACACAAATGTCACAAGACCGTCACAAACATGGTGCATGCCGTGGGAAAAATGCTACGGCATGCGTTTTCTTGTGTTAAACACCCTTTCCGCTGCTGAATAATGTCGCCGGCGAACATTAAATTAGGAAATCGTTTGTTTACCCATAAGGACCACTGTTTGGTCTTACTCATTTAAAGTGAAGGCTAATGTCTATAAACGCTTCACAACCATGCAAAAGTATCGATTTTGAAAAATCTAGAGGGAGCACTATTTTCAAATGTGCACTGTCTTTTTAAATCACACATGTTATTTGCTCTGACCGATTGCCCATCTGATATGAGAAGCTAGCTGACCAATCACTTCAAGTGAGGGCCCCTGGGAGGATCCTCATTAGAAGCTCGAAAGTGTGGTCACTTGTTCCATAGGAGATGTCTGCAGGCCACGTATAACAGGCCCAAAGGTAATTAAGGATTGCTATGTCAATTCTTGCTATAATTAACCACCACCAAATGAGGTGGTGATTATGTGGTTTTTAACATTAAGCTGTTCAGCAAGAATTGCATGTTTATACACACGCGTGGCTACATATCTTGTAGTGTCTGCAGTGCATTATTCCTATTGCGTTTTGCACTGTAAGAGGCCAGCGTATTTAGTTAGAGGTTAAAAACCTGCAGCATGTTTGGGGTGATGGTTTGGATCGTCGGTATTGGTTTTGGTTCTCAGAATTTCCCTCGGGGGCGTCAACTTTAACTGTACTCAAAACTTGTACTGTTCTAAGGATTTTGCTGCCAGCAATTCCCCTACAATTCAGTTCCATGCATCATATCTTTTTTGCAACATATATCTCACCTACTACCAAAAAAGGGAAGATCTTCTCGAGTACAGGTATTTCCCCATACATCAACGGTTGACAACAAACATTTGACCCCTCACAGCGAGCTTTGAATACACTCACAAGGTTATGCAAAATCAAACAGCAGGATTTGGTATTTTGTGACGGGGCACCGCCTCAGTAAGTTTACCCGGATTTTAGAGAAAATTGACACGTAATAAAGTTGTTCTACTGTGTCAATCGTGGATTTGCTGGATGTTTAATATCATATACATATCGTTAGTCTGAAAAACGATAGTTTTGCTTCCAGATAATCCAAGATCTGGCTATTTTCCACGTGGAAGATGACGCTGTGCATTTTGTGAGCGACGTGACAGTTAACAGACTACACTGTCAGCCATGTTCAGGACAATGGTCATGATGGTACAACTTAATGCAATGAATTGAATGCCTCGATCGATAGCATGTCCGAATCATGGAATATGTTAAAATTAATTCTGGCCACACGAGTACATCAGAAGCAAAATTTCTCTTTCTGCCATACAGCGGATATGGGCTTCACTTCGTACGTTAAAGGTGAGTTTGGCTGCGGGTCAATGGATGTGTAATGTCGAATATGATCTTGATGATGTCGTTTGTCAGTTGGGGAAACTTTGTTAGGCCTATCATAAAATAACCGTTGTATTGCGTGTTCAAGCATAAAGAAATACACCACCATTTATATATAATAGCTAATTTTTAACCCAATTTATATGGAAACCTAGCCTAGCCTCAGGTCAACCTGTCCCATGACGTAAACCAAGGCACTCTGTCAACAATGATACGTCAATGACATGTACCTCTAAGTAGTAATCAACCTGCCTGGTTTCACTCGTGCACTAGCGTGATCTTTCCTTTCGACGCTTTTCGGATCCTCTTTATTCTGTCAAGAGGGCCTCTGATAATTTTAACTTGGGGTAATTAAATAACATCATCGAGATTTTGACCCGGATTTTGACACACTAGTACGAGGAGTATGTTTGTAACGTCAGAGAGGTCATGCATGCAATGGGGTATTGATGTGGGGAATCCCAAGCCAGTTCACGCCAATCATGCAATTTTTATACAGTGCGTAAATACTGGCAATGGTCAGGACTATAGTAAGACTATGTGAGTGCGCGGAACGAGGGTGGGTTGATTCTCACATGATTTTGTTGTTGTTTTAAAATAGTATTATTAAATTTAAAACTGCTGACTTGAGGTGTACACTTCACCTTTCGTAACGTTATGGGGCCCAGCCCACGGCATGCATTCGCGCCAACGAAAGATGGGTTACTTTCAAATTCTCAGGTTGTCTAAAATCATCTTTGTGCATTGCTGCAAAGCCGTGGTGGCAGTACAGCGAAGGTGGTGATAAGTTGAACCGTGGGCATGGGTGGACATGCATGCATGGCGCAGCATGGGCCGTTTAACAGCACTAAAAGCACCCTCCGGCCCCTTCTGGCTCTACTTCAAAAGTGTAAATATAATACGTAATGATTGTCCGCGTTTTTTTGGTTAGTTATGGTAAATCAAGGAAAATCATAAGGACGTAAGAACCAAAGAGCGCCATGACAAATGTATGAGAGATGATGACTCGAGTAACGATAAAACTGGGCAAGGCGAGTTGGAGGCACGGGGTTCAGAATTAATTCGCAATGAATTTTATCGTACAGTGGTGTTGTAATTGTATACTGTTCTGTATCCCATAGTACCCAATGGTTACTGGTATGTATAGTATTTAGGAGGTTGTTACTAGCAAATTGCCATTGTTGTTTGGCATTTCATCAACATCATGGCTCTCGCCATTTTCAGTTTTACCGCTGGCTCTATCAAGAAAAATATGATCAATGTTCAGGGGCCCATACTTTATTCAAATTGAATCTGTAGTCTTGGAAAGTCACAAAAGCGAGTCATTGATGAGCGTAGAATGCACCACGCGGAGGTCATGTGAGATATCAAGGACCGCGTTGTAGGGTGCGGTAGATTATGTTACAAAAGATTTGATGGTACGCCGCATACAACATAAGTTAGGAATGGTCATCGAAGTATAGATGGATGAGAAGTGGGTTGTTGAGGAATGATATAGGTTATTTGATACTAAGTGTTTAAACGGGGGGGGGGGGCACTCCCAGTTTGGAGGTGACAACATATGTTAGGCTGTTAGACCCCAATTTTCAGCATTGCTTTACAAAGAGACCATATTTTTTTTAAAAATGTCACCCAAAAGACCCAATTAAAAAAAAAAATTGTACCACTGTCACCCAAAGCCCCTATTTTGTTGGAAAATTTTGAAAATTCCCATCCAAAAAGCCCTCTTTTTGGTGATAGTTTTGAAAACTTTTCTATAAAACCCATTTTTGGTAAAATTTGTACATTTGTCACCGAAAAACCCCTATTTTTTTTATTTGCTGTAGTCCTCTGTAAACGAATGCCTCTGGTTGGAAGCGCCAGCCTTTCCACCTGACATCCAATTTCATATATCGCCCACACTTGTATGGGGAGTTCTGTACACCTGACCCATTCTGACACATTTTCTTTGGCACATTATGAATTAGCGAACCCATCACAGGAAGAAGCAAGGTGTATCTGTGTTTCAAAAGCATGTTCAAAAGAGAAGCATCGGGCCATTGTGTTCCTAAACTGTGTAATAAATCTCAAATCAATCATGATAGTTGGCAATTTGAAATAGTACATAAAGAGGATATTTGAGGCCTTTCAGTTAAAATATTTGAAGGTATCAAGCGGTTACCTCAGATAACTCTGTTTTCTTCTGTAACAGATGGCAGTATACAGTCCCACTGTAAGACCATATATGGTGTTTAAACACGGCAAACAGGGCCCCTGGCCGTATGGATATCATGTCATACCACACTCACTACCAGGGTTGAAAAAATACGGAACTATACGAATCATATATGACATTACCACCAGGAACACAGGTATGTTACGCCTTTCTGAAACTTGACTGGACGTCAACACATTTTCACATAATGCCAATAATACTGCCTTTGTGGGTGCTCGTATTATTGCTGCAAATAAACAAAATCAGCTCTGTGACAGATACTGTAGATCACTCATCATGAATTCCTATGTTTTAGTCTGTGGTGGAAGTTGTACAAGAAAACTGTAATTGCAAGTTACACGGGCAATTCATGTCCCCGCCGAACTAAGTCGGAACGGTGACTATGAAATGGGCTCCGTCCGTCCGTGTGTCCGTGTGTCCGTATTTCCGTATGCCTGTAATGCATGCCTGGAAAAAATCGGGAACTGGGACTGGTTCCAGGAAATCTCCTATTTGGAGGGAAATTTTGCCATGCAAGAATAAATCAAAGAATTTAAAGGGAAATCTTGCAATCTTAGGAGGGAAATTTTGATTGTGTTCCGCGGAACTTTTGCATTTTTCCAGCCATGTCTGTTATGTCTGTGCAGCAAATGTTACCTGGAATTCCGTGATAAAATTAACCCTGTACGTATCTTTGACACAACTATATGGGCACACAAACGTCTTTTGCTTCTTGGAAGTGCATCATGGCATGCATCATTTCTGCGATTTGAAAGTGCGTAATATAGACGGCTTAGGTATGCAAATAGCTAATTAAATATGCATATTAATGTATCACTGAAACGGTAAATTCGATATGCAAAATCTTTTGCAGCATGCAGTACATCGTGCATGCCTTGGTTTTTCGACTTTGAAAGTGCCAGATATATGCGGCTTAGGTATGCAAATGAGCTAATTAAATATGCATAATTAATGTATCGGCTGAAACGGTACATCAATAGCCAATTCTTTTGCCGCATGAATACTTTTGGCATGCATTGTTTCGCACGTTGAAAGTGCATGATATATATGCGGCTTAGGTATGCAAATGCTAATTAAATATGCGCCATCAATTCCCGCTGAAACTGTACATCGGATGTGCAAAATTCCTTCGCTACATGCAAGGCTTATGCCATCTTCCTTTGTGTGAACATGATATGTGTGGTTTAGTTTTATGCCGCCTAGTATGCAAATGAGCAATTAAATATGCGCAATTATTGTTTCGCTGAAACGGTACAGGTCGGATGTTCAAAATTCCTTCGCTACACGAAAGGCTTATGCCATACATCTTTTTGTGTGAACATGATATGTGTTGTGTAGATTTTTTTGTGTGAACATTTTATAGTTCTTGTGAGTTATTCTAGTTTAGTTATTCTAAGTTATTTTTGGCGACTTATGTTGATTCATCGATATGTTTTGTAGAGTTATTTTTTAGTGAATTATGATGGAGTTGTTTTAATTGGTCCCCAAGGTAACTACGTTAAGGCATCGGACCCGTGTGTAGGTATGGATGGAGTTCCTTGACGAGTTATGTTTTAATTATCCAAATTTTTAATTTGTGGCAGTTAAGTTGCCAACTTTCCAAATGATCGCGAAATTTGGCGGGAGACATATTTTACGCATCCGTAAATACGAAGTTTTCGTCCTTGTTGTTTATGCACAACGCATTACAGATTGGGAGCAGGTCCACAGTCACTGTGACAGTTTACCGACAGCTAGCTATGGCAAAGCTAGCAATTAAAGAAGGCAGAAAGTCATGTATCAGTCTTGCGGTTCGGAAGTTAATGGAGAAGCAAATTATAACGCCCTTTATTTTTAAATTGAATCAACTTGGTGTTCAGCATCTTGATGAGTGAATCGATATCTTCTCTGGTGCATGGGTGCAATTCTGCAAGTTTTCGTGAAGGTGCAGAATTCGGTAACATTTCAGCATATCTTTGGTATTTTGTGCCGTTAAATACACTTGCTTTCTGATTTTTTTGGTCCCCAACCGATTAGTTTCTATTAAAGGTGCACAAGAGATTTTTGAGCGCCCACATATGTTGCATAAACTAAGTTTCATAGTAGATTAGACACTCAATAGATTTTCTAACCTTTTATTTGGCTACAGAAATGTCTTAAAAGAAGAAAAAGTTTGATTTTGATTTGCTAATATTTCATATAAAACTTGGCTGAATTTCGTATTTGCTCCTATGTGAAATTAGAAATTTCAAATTGTTGTACCAAGGAAACATCTCAGCTTAAGATCCTTTCAGATGGGGGATAATTTTTAAAGGACACCTGCTAAATGAAGGGCACTGTGTTCAGGTGATACACGGACCGTCTTCATGATCCAAAAGGTCTGGTTCGATTCCGCTTGGGGCTAATGTGGTGGTGCACTTGGGCAGGCACTTTACCCCCCTCGCTTTCCTCCCTCCACCCAGGTGCTAAAGGGGAGCGTAGGATATTGTCTCATTGAGCGCCGTCCATGGTATGATATCCTTGGGCATTTGTAAGGCAGCTGACATATTTCTAGTGGGCAGCGGAATAAATGTAAACGCTTGGATCATTGTGAAAGGCCTATATAAATGTCGACATTTATATGTACAATCTCTCATTGCACTTTAAGTATAAATATATTGAACACAATCAGAATCCTAAACCTCCTAATTTTTGGATATTTGTTTGTTCAGCCCACCTTAGTTTTGAACTTAAAGTAGTCTAGTCTCGCGATGTCTCATCTCTTAGAGACTGAGAACTGTAAAATCTAGATGACCACTACTGCAATTTAATTCTTGCAATTTGGCAATACTATGCATGCAGTACTTAGAAGTGGCATCCTGAATTTAATTAAATTTCACCAAGTATTTGACATAATTTTTCAACCTAAAATTTTTCTTTTTGGACACCTTAGATTTGGATTTTGCTGGGCTTTAAGGGTCCTACAAAATGAACTGACCCTTGAGAGTTCTCGGTCAGTGCTAACCCTGGACTCATATATTAGGCCATTTGGAACTTACTAGAAATATTACGTTCATATTTTAAAATTTGTTTTAACAGGGTGAAGAGCATCCTAACCCAGGGCAGCGTTATTCAGCAAGAGGTTTTCCTTCCCCGCCATTTGCTTTTCCGACAACCTATATGACAAAAGGTGTTTTCCTGTTCCTAACAGTGGCACCAGAACCCCTCGCATGGCGTCTCCACTTTTGAAATCTCCTATTTTTATTGATTGATGATACACATCAAGCTTATCATAGCTGCACAAGAAAATGAAAGTAAGGTATTGCAAATTGCTCCAAGTAGCCCCTTCACTTTTATGGTATGGTATTTCTGTTGCTGAAGTGGTCTTAACTGTGCAGTTTCCACCTTTTATACATCTGAGATTGGCTCATTCTTTAATATAATTTACAAGTAAGCAATCAAAATATTTTTATGTTTTTTATTTAGCCTGGGTAGATTATTAGTTATCGGGTGAAGCGGAGCTCTGATACAATTCATTATTCAGACACTGCTTTCTAATAATGTGCTGGGTTCCAGGATGGCTTAGCACAGCCAGGGGTTAACATTCAACTCTTATTGAAACTGGATGCAATTTACGTACAAGTGTGATTCTCCATGTACACAAGACCGACTGCTTAATATCCCCTGCAAAGGACGGGATATTCTTATGGTTTGTTTGCCCAAGTGCAGTCCAGTTCTATAGTTCTTATACAAATCAAATCCAGAATTTAGTACCTAATTAAATTCCGGCCAGTTTTCATAGAGAAAGAAGTGCTCTGCTTCAAAAATCTAAAAAAACAAAAGTAGTCACTATTTCTGATTTTAGGGATTTCTTGTAAATAGGCATTCAGGTGGCAACCAACAAATTAAGGCTAGCATGAACTTGCAACCAATTTGGCCAAATCTGAGGCTTTTTAGGGGTTGTCTGACCCACCATTCATTGCCTATTTCCAAAAATACTTCGCTGCGTGACATGTCAGTATCTGTATTCATTTTAGAAGTGCGAACTCTTGAAGATGTCGGACATCTAATGTATTCTCTTTTTTTCAACTTCAGATTCTCAAGCTTCTGGTTGTTGCGTGGGAACGCCGTCTGATATTTACCATTGGTACATCGGCTACAACAGGAGAGCAGCATACGGTCGTGTGGAACGAGATCCACCACAAGACCGAGTTTGGATCTAACGTGACTGGACATGGATATCCGGACCCAAATTACTTTGATAACATCCTGGCAGAACTCAGCTCACAAGGTGTAAATGAGGATTGCTTAGAAAACTAAGATGGGAACGAGATCAAAGATCTTTACTCCAACAACGATGTTTAATTGTTGTTGGGATAAAGACGTCCACTGACCATAATTTGGACATTTATTACTCTGATAATATTCTATGGTTACCGACATTGTCTTCATAAGCATTGCACTATCATAAAACTATATAAAAAAAAAAAAAAAAAAAAAGGGCTACGATGATGTAACTTGGTGGAAAGAAGTAGGTTGATGAGTTCTCAAGCTGATTAGATTTTGGGTGTAAAATATGCTAATTAAGTATCTAATTTGCATAATTTATGAAATTTTTCCCGCAACGCTTGTGTACAAGTTTTCTGCAGTTCTGTAAGGCGTATAATGATGCAACTTGGTGGAATGAAGCGGACTGAGGAGTTCTCAACCTGATTAGATTTTGGGCAAATTTTCTGGTTGTCGGGTCAGTTTTTTGGGTTGCCAGCCTGTTTACATTTCTTGAAAAATGTGAAAATACGTAAAATTCGATGTTTCGCCGCTTTCCAGACCCCGTATGGGTCCCAAATTTAAAATGTGGTCACATGATTTTTTCAAAAATAGTGTTGCCAAATTGAGTAAATTATCATATTTTTACTAAATTTAGTGAATTTTCAGGGATTTTTGCATGATGAATTTCAAGATTTCTTGAGTCATTTTACCAAAAGGTAACCATTTCTTTTCAAGTTATTTTGGCGAGCTAGTGATGGCCAAAATTTAGGGTGGACTGGTGCCATTTTAGTTGTCACTTAGTGATCGCGATATTCGGCGGGGACATATTTTACGCATCGCGTAAATACGAGTTCGCCTTGTTGAAACTGGATGCAATTTACATACAAGTGTGATTCTCCATGTACACAAGACCGACTGCTTAATATCCCCTGCAAAGGATGGGATATTCTTATGGTTTGTTTGCCCAAGTGCAGTCCAGTTCTATAGTTCTTATACAAATCAAATCCAGAATTTAGTACCTAATTAAATTCCGGCCAGTTTTCATAGAGAAAGAAGTGCTCTGCTTCAAAAATCTAAAAAAACAAAAGTAGTCACTATTTATGATTTTAGGGATTTCTTGTAAATAGGCATTCAGGTGGCAACCAACAAATTAAGGCTAGCATGAACTTGCAACCAATTTGGCCAAATCTGAGGCTTTTTAGGGGTTGTCTGACCCACCATTCTTTGCCTATTTCCAAAAATACTTCGCTGTGTGACATGTCAGTATCTGTATTCATTTTAGAAGTGCGAACTCTTGAAGATGTCGGACATCTAATGTATTCTCTTTTTTTCAACTTCAGATTCTCAAGCTTCTGGTTGTTGCGTGGGAACGCCGTCTGATATTTACCATTGGTACATCGGCTACAACAGGAGAGCAGCATACGGTCGTGTGGAACGAGATCCACCACAAGACCGAGTTTGGATCTAACGTGACTGGACATGGATATCCGGACCCAAATTACTTTGATAACATCCTGGCAGAACTCAGCTCACAAGGTGTAAATGAGGATGTTAGAAAACTAAGATGGGAACGAGATCAAAGATCTTTACTCCAAAACGATGTTTAATTGTGTTGGGATAAGCGTCCCTGACCATAATTATGGACATTTATACTTGATAATATTCTATGTTTACCGAATGTCTTAATCAGCATGCACTAATCTAAAACTATATATTGGTCGCTGTGACTTTCATGTCGAGTTATTTTAAATCATCAGACATACTCCCGTGAGGGAAGTAACACTCAATCAGATGAAACTTTGCCTTGTGTCGGATGGCTGAGCAGATCTGCACATCACGAGTGGTTGTAGATTATTACAACAGTGTATCTAATCTAATTGATACGATGCCAGAAGTAACATTCCAAAGTTTATTTTTTTTTTAAAAGGGGATTGGACTCTAGCATGTTGTTGATCTGACTCAAAGCGTGCCTGATCTCACTAGAAGAAATTTGGGGATTTTTTTCCAGACGACCTCTATGAGGTTGGCTGATATTTTTTTGAGTTTAAACCTCATCTGGGAGACGTGGACATACATGTATTGTCAATATAGAGAAATAATGGTACACGTATTTTTCAATTCAAACATCTTTTTTATACTCTTTTCCATTCAAGATTCTGCTGTACAAAGCAAAATGACTGTATTTATATATTGAGCGATATGTGAAGGTAATTAACCTGGCACTGACAAGGTAGATGCTATCGTATAGATTTTGTTTTACAATATAAGTGATATTGTTTGATGGATATGGAAGTGAATAGCAGGATAGAGCTCAAAATCCAAATCTATTGCTGGAAATACTGCTACTCACATTACATTATATAGAGCAACATGAAGTTTCATTCTGCCACAATATGGTTCACTGAATTTGCCAAGCCGTTGAAGCCACACACGGAAGTAGTGGATGAAGGAGACTGTCCATGCCTTCTGCATAGAAAACAGGCCGTTTAGTTTAAGGGTACTATTAGTTAAACCAAAGTTGTAAAGCTGGTTTGTCCCCGCCCTAACGGGGTGGCAGGTGAACCTCCACTCAGCAATACTGTGTGTGAGAATTTCTGGGAGCAAATAGATCAGGACAGATGCCCTTCCCTGACGTCAATCACAGTTTTCGGGGTGGCCTAGCTTGGGCAAACCATAGGCATACTCATGCAAGAAGCATGGCGGATGGCCCTATAGCTTCAGAGCTGACGCCCTGTAGGTAGATTCTTTTTCATTCTACCAGGCTAACACAGCTCCCCTCCTCATCAGATTTCCTTAAAAACCCGATGGGGGTTGTCTGTTTAGCCGCCGACTTGGCTCTGGGACAGGTATTACTGGTTACCAGGTTACCAGTAGTAGGGCCGCCTTCAAAGGAAACCTGACATGACTCGCTTATAAAAAAACAAAGAGATGTTAGTCATGGTGTGCGTGCATTGGTTTATGTTTGGCGATTCTGGATGCTGATCAATGCTAGTTAAACCGTTTGCAATGAAATAGGCAAACACCGGTAGGTGGTTTCTGTTTGATGTGGAATGGAGTTCCTGATATTTACGTTTCCTCTGGCGATATGTGTCAGCAGGACTTGCAATCATCTTCAAATATGTGACAGTGCGTGTTACTGAGAGTGGAAATTTTTCATGATTTTTTATTGTGGTTAATTTAGAAATGCAAATTTAAAAAGCATGCACAAAGATAAGCGTAGGTAATGAATCACGCATCATTACACAGGAACGTGTGAACAAAATGGGGACCGATTGCTCGATACAAGAGGAACTGAGAATAGTAAATAGGAAAGAGAAACAGTTACAACCCAATGTGTAAGTTAGGACTTTTAACAAACATTTAAACAAATTCTGAGTCGATACACAACCCAACATGAAAAAGTTGCAAGGATGTGCGACGTGGGAATCTAACCACGACCTTCCGTATACAGAGGGTAAGCATCTATCAAAGATCTCGCACACAGTGTCTTGTTATCCATTGTTGTTTGTATTGTATGCTCAGTTACATGTCGTTTATCAGCAGGGTGGTGGCCTAGTGGTTAGGGGGTCCGTCTGGAGATGGAAGGTTGTGGGTTCGATTCGCGTCGGCCAAGCCTTGAAATTTTTCATGTGGGTTGATATAGACTCCAAATTTGTGATTAAACTGTTTGTAAAATGTCTAATTGTAACACATTGGGTGGTAAAATGTTTCATTTTCCATGCAAATATATTTTGCCCTATGTAGGTTTATTGATGTGGCGTTTTTGAAATATGAATAAAACGGTCTGCAAAACTGGTACAAAATTAATACTGCTAAAAATCCAATTGCTACAGTAAATATTAAGACAAATTTTATAGATGAAGACAACAGATCTAACACAAAAACAGTTCGTGTGGCAGTGACCACTTGCATTTGTTTTCTATGGTTTGCTTCAAGTTTCTGTCTCGCTGTGATGCCATGAACTGAATTTCTGTTGATTTGATAAATCAGATTTTTTTCATCTGTAACAAAATATAGGGATCCTTAACATACGCTACAATTTATGAAACCAAAAAGACCCTATAAGGGGACAACACAGATATTTGTCAAGTTTGTCTGTACAGAGACTGCAACACGTAATTGAACCGAGTTTTGTATCTTTGAACACTGCTGTTTTTTTTCAGGCTAAAAAATTCAGAGATTTTCACATACTTAGGCCAAAAACAAAAACAAGTTTGTCCTCGGAAGAAATGTGAAATGAGTTTTTTTTTTTTTTTAGAAAAAATATAACTTGCAGGACATGTGCTGGAATTGAAAGTGGTGCAGTTAATAATTACACCTGCACACTCACTTGTTCCTATTCATGCTTGTTTACATTCATGTCCAGTTTTTGATTTGGTGGGTTTTGTGGTTTGGTTTTGCTGTATCGACCCTTCTGAACTATTACCAATCACTTGCCTGAAAAGGTCTGAAGTTTTTTAAAATCTAACATCTTATCATGCCCAGTATTGTAATTTATTGTAATCTACCTACGGATGTCACCTTTTCAACTATAGTCCCATTTTCCTACCTTCTGTGCAGTAATGTTATGACCTTGACGCAGCTTTTACGCACGCGGCAAGATGCCGTCTTTACCTGTTCGCGTGTGTAATAACGCCGTCGCTTTAAGCCAGCCACGCGGTTTACTGGTGCGCCCATCAAATCTCGCCCTGACTCACTGCAGAGGTAGGGAAATGGAAGTATAATTATGTTCGTATATTGGCACATGTATCATCTGCTGTTTGCTATTCAGAAGAGTCAACAAGCCGACTTTAAGGGTGAATGCTTTTTTTTTTTTTTTTTTTTTTTTTTGCTGCAATGCAATGCCAAACACTGCAAGTAAAAGCAAACACATCAATAATAAATGTTGGCATTTATTCGCTGATCAAACACACAAATCCTATGGCATATCATAATTCGTAACAGGTGCATGAGCCTAGCTAACCAGTAACCAATGGATAACTAACGTGCACTACATCAGCGATACGTGCTGTTTTACACTTAATTTTGCTATCACCGTGAATGGCTTCAGCTGCCACACACAGTGCCCTAGGCATCAAGGTATACTTACACCTTTGGGCAGGGTTCATTGGGCTACATTTGTAACAACTCCATTTCACATCAGGATGGAGAGAGGCAAGCAGGTAAATTCGGCCACCGGAGTTTTGGCGCGATTTAAAACGCAAAATGCGCGCCCCGTATTTTGAAAATGCGCGAAATGCGCGATTTTTAAAGTAAAAAATCGCAAAACGTTCCTTATGTTTGCCCTGCCAGTCAACCCAGGGACACGAAAAAGTCTTTGCAAAACCAATGCTCAAACTTCCAAAGTTGACATCTATTTCTTACTTTTTTTTTTTTTTAATTTTTTAGGTTTTTTCTTTTTTTAAACTGTTTATTTTTCCTTATTCCGAATAAAATATTTGAATCAGATGTAGATGGCTGCTGCCGCGGGCTGAGGCCCTTTGCAAAATACATCCCCGAGTATATTTACTTTCGCACGTGGGATTGGGGAATCCCCGGCCCCGGATGACGTGATCGCGTGACGGGTTTTCCCACTCTTGACCCTGAATGATGTCACATGTTGGGAAGTTGTTGTTTCATCTCTTCCGCATCCCTACCGAATTCCCGTCCGGGAAAATACCTTCCTACCGCTGCCAAGTCCCGAATTTGTTTAATCCCGAAGATTATCCCTTGGAAAACTAATTATGACAAAGACCCGATACCGCGCGTTGATAGCTTTGATAACAGCATCATCAAATTCTGTTTAATGCACCGAAGCGCACCCATATCATGACGCTTCACAATGGGAAAATAGGTTGGGTCATCCTTGTTTCACTAATCAGGTTAAGGTCAGGGTTCTACGCTAGGATTTATTTATACATTTGTACTATATTTTGCACTTATTGGAAGCTTTGCGATTCATCAATTTTTGCCGACTTTTGCATATCATTATTTATATCAGTTTGTTTATTTGGCAACTTAACATTAAAAAAGGTGTTTTTTACAAATCGTGAAAATATCGGCGATGGACAACAAATCGTAATCGACCCACAAATTCGGGATGTTTGCGCGATCGCGCAAAACTCCGGTGCCTAAGGTAAATTGTCTTGCCCAAGTGCACACAGGGCTGCAGCCTAGAGCGTGACTCAAAACTCAAATTTTATGAGTGTACGTGTGGTCCATGTGTGGATGGAGCACCCGCCCCCACACTCTAGTGGTTGTGGGTTCCAGCCCCGCTACAACCAACATGTTGTGGGCCCACGAGTAAGGCATTTTACCTCAATTCGTCGATGTATTTGGCATGTTTAGATATCCATTGGTTCTTGGCTTATGCACTTGTTCCGAATTATATATGCCATAGGATTGTGGTGTGATCAATGTAATCAGTGGCTCAAAGCAAAGTTTGCATGAGCCAGTTGACCCTGGCAACAGTTTTACTGCAACATTCTCTACATCAGCGAATTACACCTCTCTACATAGGTGGCCTGAACAAGTACTAGCCTTTTCAATGGCTTCCATAGGAAGGTGACAGACTCGTGCACGAATAGTGAACATCCCCACAGCAAAAAAATTAATACAGCGGAGTCTGCCCAAACGCTAAGGAACGAGAATTAGCAAACTCCGCGCACAAGTTTGCTCGGCATGACACCTTTTTATTTAGTCTACATTCCTGGCTTGATGCGCACATGTGCAACACTGGCATAGTGAGATACGGCTCAAGTCGGGTTCACACTAGGTTTTGGAAATTTTGCGTTTACTTGGACGCAAATTTGTTTCCCTGAGGTTTGCCAAAAGTGCGTCTTCTTCAAATTATATGCTGTCAAGTTTAACAGATTTGAGAACTGTTTTAAGGACTGCACACAATCCAAAATAGACAATCTAATTCCAAAACCTAGACTGGGCTTTGAAAAGCAATATTACCCTGATGACCCTTAAAACTTCAAAAGAACGGATTGGAGTATCTTGAATACCCTTGGGACGGTGAGAGAGGTTAGTGAATAAATAAAAAGATGTAAATACAGTCAATTTAACATATTTTATTTCACAGATTTTGCTATAAAAAAAAATCATGTATTTTAATAGTCAACAGAATAATTTTTGTTAGTGAAAATGATACAATCTTGTGACCATGTGCCAGAGCAAACTCTGTGATTTTGGTGTAGTTTTTAAGTGGCTATTTTTGGTGCGTCCACCAAAGACTTTTTACTCTATATAGACCAAAGTGCGCCCACCATTGGAAAGCGTGTCATAGACGCAAAAACGCACACTAATGGGAACCCTGCTCAAGTATAGATTTGCTCTTTTATTCAGAACAGGTGGACTGGAAATATGAAATGTCACAGAGTAATACATCTGATCTTCATACACCATCAAATCTTTTACTAATGTGCTAGTAAAATCTGTAATCAGTATTTATCTATTTAATTATAGTCATTTAATTTGTTTAATTGTTATTTACACAAGAATGTGCTGTGGAGTGTATAGTATGCCCTACGAATGTGCTGTGGCAGTGGTATAGTATGCCCAACAGAAATATCTTGCAGTTCAGTGTAACAGTATCAGTGTATTTGACCATAATCTTATTGCATGCTTGCCTGTACTTGTGGGTTGGCTTATTTACAGGTATTTTGAGATATCACGTTTTGCTCTCATTTTACTCAGAATGAAGAATAATGATAGAACTTCATGGTTAGTGGTATTTGAATTTTTAATGGTGCAATGACAGATTTTAAGGTGCCCAGTATTCAAAATTGTGTCATGTTTCATATAGAACCAAATCGCAATTTGATTTGCTTATATTATATAAAACATAGGCTGAATTTTGCATTGCTCCAATATGAAATCAGAATTTCAAAATGTTTGTACCAAAGAAATCATTCTCAGCTTAATCCTTTCAGATGGGGCTGGTGATATTTTTTATGGGAACCTTTACATCAGTGCAAAAATCTTTACATTTTTTAAGGGACCACCTGATATGTGAAATGCACTTTACTTTCATTGCACCTTTTAAGTAAGTTCTAACTTGTTACCACAATCCTAGCAAACGAAAACAAGTATCGATTTAGATATCTCCCCGATAACAATTGAGTCATCAAAATTAATTCTTCCACACATGAGATAAGTATATCAAGAGGAGCCATACATATCATCTACATGTGTAAGGTCCGAAAAGGTGTCTATTACTTTACCAGCGGATAGCATAAGAATGGTATATTTACATATCGAGGGTTGACAATCAGAAAGACGTAACTCAGCACTGAAAGAAATATTAAAGAATTTCTTTAATTCTGCTGTTCATAATTAAAAATTATTCTTTGTTTACTAAAGTTTATATAATGTTTGCTTACAGTACCATATATGAGCTTTAATGAATGTTTACCTTTTGAGTAATGAATAGATTTTCTTAGTAGAAAATATTAAAACATCACATTTCTTAAAAGCAATATTACAGCAGAATTAAAGAAATTCTTTAATATTCTTTCAGTGCTGAGTTACGTCCTTTTGATTGTCAACCCTCGATATGTTCGTTCTGATACTATCCGCTAGGAAATCAATGGACACCTTTCAGACCCAACACTATAGATGATGATATCTATCGCTCTTCCACCAACCCTGGCTTGTTAGCTCAGTTGGTAAGAGCACCATGCTAGTAAAATGGAGGCTGCTGGTTCGAATCAGGTCAAGTGCACTTTTTTTCCGTGTTTTCAAAGTTGATCTGCAAAATAGCAACGTGGGCTTGCATTCATGGGCAGGCGACAACTGTGTTCTATGTATGCATACCGATATTTTTTCTTGCCGTATTGATCCGAGGGACATACCCTAATGTTCGTGCTACAATACCTTTTCTGAAATAGGAGCACATAAAGTTGCTGCGTGTAACTTGCATCTATTTTCCTTGCGCATTGCCATGATCTGTCTGGCGGGAATGCAGGGGTAGTATTATAGAGTATATTGGCTAATTGTAGGAATTTAAGATGCGTGTTACCAAATCACAGCACTGCACAAAAGAAAAAGGTGTATCACAAAGTTTTCATTTTTAATTGTTTATATTGTTTTATTGTACAGTATCTTTACAATTGTATTAAGTTATACCACCAAGATTAACATTATTTTCTGCTTATTTAGAAATAGTTAATAATATTCTATTAATGACTAGAGTTATGGCATGTTTCTCATTTTATTTAAAACCAAAGTTATTGGGTTTCTGGAGGAAACTAAAATAGAAGTTCCCCCAGGTTACACGACTCCTTATTGTCCAATATCTAATGTGCATATAGGAAAGAAATAAAACTTGCTTAGAAACTCATATTTTTGAATTGTTATTTATGCTGGAGAAATCCATCTACAGTCAAAGTGCAGGTCACACAAATACTGTTTATTTTATTTTCAGCAACGCAACCGACTTCAAATGACCGCTATGAAAAAAGTGTTAAATAAATTTGGTCATCAAGGTACATTTTTGTTGGATTTCTTTGACTATTCAAAGCAGTAAGTTCCGTGTATGTGTATAATTTGAAAAAAGAAAAAAAGAAAGGTGTTGAAGTGTTACGTGGACAGTTTCAAGCAGGGACAAAATGAACACGCCATTAAAAATACATAAATTTGGTGCCTGCACCATCAGTATACTGTGCAGCGAATTGAGTCATTGTTTTGCACATCCACAATCTTCTCTGTACTGTCACATCCAGTGACATTCAATACACAAATCAAGCCATGGGCCAAAAGATACACAGATTCCACACCATCGCTAAATACATCTGGTCTGGCACCCTCCGGCCGAAGTGTTAGAAAAAAGCGGGCCATGTTAAAGGTACACCGAGAGATTTTTCACATATCAGGTCTTCCTAAATAGGAAGAACGGATTTTTTGCCCGATCTAAAGCTTTCATCAAAAAATCCCCATCTGAAGGATGAAGCTGAGAAAAAGGTTTCTTCTTTTGGTACAAAAATTGTGAAATTCGTATAGGAGTCAAATATAAGCAAATCAAAATCACTTTTTCTCTCTTTCAAGACTTTCTGTAGCCAAATATAAGGTACAAAATCCATTGAGTGTCTAATTATATGAAATTACAAACAAAATTTTGTGCGTCAAAATCTCTCGTTGCACCTTTAAGTTAGATGAACAAATATTAGAGTTTCAGTTTATTTTTACCATGGATAATCAGCAATTACATATATAGAAATACAAAAAACTATTCATGTATAGATTAGAAGGTAATACAAAATAATCATGGAGGGTAAACCAAAAAGATCATAGCTCCGGGGTAATTGGTACCTTACCTTAAATACAAAGTTACCTAATTACAATGTTCAGACAAGGACTACATCTAAACAAGTGTTTAAAGAACCTAACGAGACAAGTAGACAAGTGGAAACAGACACATTGTGTGTTGGGCATTGATAGTAAATAGATACTGGGGCAAAAACAATTTAATAAGCCATGATCTAAGGGAGGGGTCACCATTCACGACAGGGGGGGTGGAAATTTCTTGAGAGAAAGAGGTAGGTAACGCTGAACCACCTTTCTTCACTTAGAGAGAGGGGAACACGAACTTTCAAACTAGGGTCCAGTCCACACGACCGGGGGGGGTGGGGGGGGTGGGGGGTTGTGAAACTGGTCTGAACGGAAGCGATTGGGGAACGCGACAACACGCCGCCGAAAAAAAGTTGAAATCCGTCCATTCCCCCGCGCCCCGGCAATAACAATTACCTCTGCCTAAATGGAGTGGGAGATTGGAGATTTGAATATGTAAGTAAGCGAATTGACATAAATTTACACCACACCACATAAGAGAATATAGATATAGGGTTAAGAATAAGGTTAAAGAGACCGGGAGTATAAAAGGATATATAAAATATATACAGGGGTATAGACTATAACAATAAGCAAGTCACTTTCCCAATAATTAGTTACACGGACATCATTTAGTGTCTATTGAGTGTCCATCATATGAAATTACACAAAATTTTGGGTGCCTCAACCTCTCTTGTTGCACCTTTACGTTAAGATGGAAAAAGTGTAAATTCCTGGCCATATTTTGTGTGTAAGAGATTATTTTTAATATACAAGGATTAAAAAGTCTGAGTCTTTACTGAGTATTAAACAGTACTAATTTGACTCCCACCCCAACAGAATATTTTTGATCTATAACCACAGTTCGAGGGATCAAAAATCATCATTGTCTGCACGTTTTAGTAGTTTCAAAATCTTGTGGTCAACCTATGGATTTCTTTTGGCCTGAAGTGGGATAGAGAGTGTAGCGGGCCATTGTTTATTTGTTGGTGTGCAACATACATAGCTTGATTACAATACACCTGGCAAGAAATCAGTTACACAATTTGGCCTATTATAACTGTTTTTATTGGGGCCTCGCAGCTATAGCTGGCAGGACCACTTAAGCAATCCCTTGTGCGTGTGTATGGGTGGATGTGTGTGGGGATGTGTGTTGTCCCCAATGGTTAAGTTTTTTTAATTGACTCAATTGAAAAGTTTAAATTCAATTGGAACCAAAGTACTTCTGTCATATGGTTCACAATTGTCATGGTTGAAAAGGTCAAGGTCATGTGAGGTCAAGTTTGAAAAATGGGCTAAAAATGTAACATTTCTAATTGAAAACTTGAAGTTCAATTGGAACCAAACTTTGTCATAGGTGCACCATGCGATCCCTCAATTGTTTGATGAGATCAAAGGTCACGTGGCAGGGTCAAGGGCCAGGGGGCGGCCCACAGCTTTTCTTTATAGCGAGCGCAAAAGCCGATAACCGCGAAATTCTAGTTTCCACTGGGGTGCAAACAGGTTTTGACCACAATTTACAAGGATTTTTTTAGCAGTTGGTATTATTTTCTGACACACTATGACCCCAATACAAATCTGAGATGCAGTCAAATGCATTGTATTGCATTCAAGTCTCCTTTCACACATGAACTAATAATTTGTATATAATATCTTTAATATTATAACAAATAATTCTGACCTTGAATTTACCAGACTACCCTGGATTACTGTTGATTGTAACAGCTCACTGGTAGAGCAGAACCCAACACACTTCCTTTGCGGAAAGAGCTTTTTCCTGTTATGTCTCACCAGTGTGAAACCAGCTTCCAGAGTGCATCAAAGTGTGGAACATTGACTGCCCCCTTTCAGCATGGATAGCACTTTTTTGAAGAGTGACCCAATTTTTCTCTCAAAATTTGTAAGATTTTTTACACAGTTGCATTTGTAATTGGCTAGTAACTATACCTTTACAAATAAAGCTCGAAATGTCCTGTGTCGCAAAAGAGAGGAAATTTGTAATTCTCTCGGAGATCTCGGATAACATTCACCGCTTCTGGAAACGGCCTTCACTATGAAATAGCCGGAATGTACGTGTCTAACGGCTATCCATTGTTGTCCCATGGGTCAAGCAAGAAAGTTAGAGGTCCATTTTTGTGAGGTGGGCACTGATTTTCTAATGGACGACGGAATTGACATTTTTAGCTCCGCTGTTAAATAACAATCTAGGTCTCCGATATAATTACAAAATTGCTTCTTTTATTATAATACACACTTTGAGTATTACCGTTCGCAGGTATAGTGTAACTAGAATACAATTAACAAAGCACTGTGCTAAAATCCTAAATTTTACAATTGGGGAACACTCTTCAAAAATGTGGTTGTTGTTGCTTGAAGTAGCTCAGCAATATTTTGTTGAATGGAGTAAGCCTCACTCATGTTTTTTCCACTAAGCTAATGTAAGAGGAGGAGAGAGGAGGTATTAGTGTTTTTAACGACACACCCAACTATTGTGTCATTTTAGTGTCAGAAAGACACTTTAATTTATGTTTACATCATTTATATCATATTTGTTAGGGAAGAAAGCCCAGTTTTAGAAGCAGGAGGAAATCAGAGTAACCGGAGCAACCTGTGAGGCTGAGTATAAACTGCAAATCGCAGGCCCAAGTAGGGGTTGAACCTGGGACCACAGTAGTGCGAAATGCCAGAAGACCCACTGTGCTAATGCCCCCCCCCCTTCCCTCACATGGAAGATTATCACCAAAAACACCGATTATAATTTTGAGTTCAATCGTACAAAGCAAAATGCGTAATCAATGTTGTTAATATCACCAAAGAACATTTCCTAGACCTTAAAATTGACTGGATATGACACCAATTATGTCTCGTGTTTGTGTTTTTCATGCTATGCCTACTGTGTGCTCTGAGTTCTTCACCAGATTTTGCCCTTATAGGGCCTAAGATGTTTTTTCTCAGTATCTCAATTTTGATGGAGTCAAATGGGGGCTGGGGGGGGGGGGGGGGAATAAGGTGGTCGATCAGGTCACCCACCTTAGTTTACGGACACACTCCTATTGCAATTCCAACTGGTATTATTGCCGATGTAAGTGTTCTTCTCAAGAAGTTTGAATGAATGATACCAGCTTTAAGGCTCTTCACAATGATTTTTAGTTTCCTGTTGCCCGCCCGCACCGTAAACTTCCAAGAAATCCCAAAATAATTCATTATTTTTCATGAATTCATATTTGTGTTTTTCATGTTTTTTCCAATCTCTTTTTTTTTCCAAGTATTCTGAATTTTTCTTACACAAATACCTACTATAAGCCAGTTTCATTCAGAAATTTGCTTTTAATAAATATGCTTTTCCGACAGCACACTTTTCACCGACAGTTAGTTTGTAGGTCGGCCGGTTAAACCACAAAGACTTGACACACATGGGTGGTCTTTCCAAGTAGTTCAAGTCATTAGGAAGCTTGAGTAATGCATAATGTTAAAGTCTGACTCAGAGATTTTTTGAAATATATTTTGTTTGTGGAATACTGAAAAAATAGTCCAACTAAAACTAAAGCTAGTAACCTAAATGCACAATTTCCGAAATTTTGAGATGATATCGGATTTTTTCGTTTTGATACGTAAAGCATTTAGTGTAGTATTAATGTGCGCGGGGGGCGCGCGTAGGATACTTTTTATAACCATAGAGGAAGATTATGCCCCCATAGGATATTGTATAACCATAGAGGTATTATATTACCTCTATGGTACCACAAAAATTCCGGATCCTGAATTTTATAACAATTTAGGATTTTCTAGATGAAGGAATTCGATTTTAAAGCTTAGCAATTTTCACACAAGTGATGGATCAAGCATTATTACATGTAAAAACGTTTTTTTTTGGAATTGAGGCCGCCCTCCCTCAGGAATCTCTGAGTCGGCCTTTAGGTACATAATATAAATTGCTGTCAAGTTTCAACTCAACATTTTTTTCAATATCAGGGATGGCAGGTTATCGAGTTTCGTGAATATGGAGAGATTGTTGGGGTAAGTGGAGGAAGGTGATTGTGTTATTTTGGTTGATTTCTTTATGGTTTCGTGTTTTTGTAGCTTTGTGTTTCAATAGTTCATGAGCATTTCCAAACCCAAATCGGCTATTTGGTAGTCAAAATAACACATTGTCAAAATACCAATTTTTACAAAACAGAACACAAAAGTGGACACTTGGCTGGTTCCCAGATGTTTTCTGGATGGTTCTCTGTGTTTTTGGATCATGTGTGTATCAATGGTTGTTGACCATTGCTGGAACCACTCAGCTATTTTTGGTTTAAAATGATCAAAATAATAATTTTTAAAGACAAGTGGACTCTTCGGATGGTTCCCCGATGGTTTCATGGCGGTTCCAGGGGGTTTTGGTTCCTTTGTATTTCAATGCTATTAAGTATTTGCCGGAACCCCAAATGGCTGTTGTCCAATGATCAAATTATTTTGAAATAAAATTAACACTTTGGGTTGGTTCCCCATATTGTTTTCTGGATGGTTTTCCCAGTGTTTTCTCTTCCTTTGCCTTTGCGTATCAATGGTTGTTGAGCAACTTGTGTGGAAAACAAATTGGCTATTTGGTTGCAAGAGGGTCAAAATGTGATTTTTCAAGAAAAGAGGATACTTTTTGGATGGTTCCTGGATAGTTTCTGGATGTTCCCAGTGTTTTCGGGCCTTTGTGTTTCAATGGTTGAACGAGAATGCCTGGAAACCAAGTTCAGTTGTTTTGGTTCAAAATAGAGTCAAAATAATGATTTTTAAAGAAAATGGACCCTTTGGATGGTTTCAGATGGTTTACTGGATGGTTCCTGGTGTTTTTGGCTCCTTGTGTATCAATGTTTGTTGAGCATGCCTGAAACATCAAATTGGCCCATTTCTTCCCAAAGGGTCAAAAAAATTATGATTTCTTATAAAATTACACCTTTGATGGTTCCTTATGGTTCCAGTGTTTTAGCTCCTTTGTGTGTCATGTGTTGATGAAAATTTACCACCACCTGGATCCCGATTCAAGAGTTTTGGTTCAACATGGGTCAAATATTATTTTTTTGTCAAGAAAAGGTGCACTTTGGATTGTCCCAGAATTTTTTCTGATGTTTCTGGTGTTTTTTTTTGCTCCTTTGTGTAATCAACACGAACCACAATAGCCAAACAAATGCCCATTTCCATTCCAAAGTGGTCAAAAAATGATGTTTCAAAAGTGGACAACTTTGGATGGTTCTTGACGGTTTTTTGGATGGTTCCGGGGTTTTGGGGCTCTTTTGTTTTTCAATGGTTGAGAGCACTCTCAGTTGGACTTTGTGTACACATGAATGGGCCCATTTTACCAATTTTTACATAATAACATGAGGACCTGGTTAGGGTTGTGTATGGTGTCTAACGCTTGGTTAGAAACCAATAGTTACTTTGGCCTGTGGTGTAGTTTTCCAATATTTTTTTTAGTGTTATTATTGACAAAGTTGTAGAGTGACATTGACCTAAAAACTTACGTGATTAGAGAAATGATTGAGATGTCGATTTCAATTGTGATGCCTCTTTCCCATAAATAACCGCAACTTTGTGATGGAAGAAAACTTCAGTAGACCAATATGAAATTGCATTCAGAAGCAATCTGCTATGGCTGACACATGGATTAATTAACCCTTTACACCTTTCAAATACTTATTCCACTCAAATAAACTTTATCAATTTTATATGCTTTCTAAACAGGAAGAGATTGAGTGAGTGGTAGCCACTTGCTAGATAGGTGTTTCTGTATCGTGTGTGTGTTAAAAATCCATGTGATATGCATTGAAAGTGGGAAATTTGTACTCGCGTGTTTTACCCTGAAAACATAATTAATAATGAAAAGTGACCCCCGCGCCCCGAATATGTTTAACCTGCAACAAGAAACTAAAAAATCCATTGTGAAGGGCCTAAGCACAACATCTGAAACTCTATAGTCCGTGTCGCTACATCCATGAGATTTGTTGCTTGCAAGAGTAATTGCCGAGCTGACGTGAAGCGACTGCGCTTTCACGTGCGCGCACAAAGACACAGCCTTTTCTTGACACAAGCGTAATGTTATGACATCAGTGCACAGAGGTAGAGACACAGACTATATAATAGCTTCAAGACTGATTAGTACATGCACCTTTAGTTTAGCTTGACGCATATCCGCTATTCACTATATAAAAGCAATATATAGAGTTCTCTAGATTCCTCTAATTAGTTTACCATTCGCTTCTTTTTGAATGAGTTTCCTCTAGCCTCGTAGCTACTTGATTCTGTTTCCTGAGCAACCGTAGTGGCGTTGGCTGGACCCGACTCCCTCCCCCTGAAGGGTGCTGGCATCGTGTACGAACAGATCCAGCATGGTATTTTGGTCGCTGCGTTTAAGACCCTGTGTACAAAAGCAGGAGCAAAAAAAGTTAATAAAAAAGCAACAACAAGCTAACAGTTTCTTTTTTTTTCATAATATCCTTTAAATCAATATCAGCACATTTTTAAGAGCACCCCAATTTTCAAAATCTGAGATTTTTGCACAGTTGTGTTGGTAATTGTCTAATAAACAATACCTGCTAATGGTAATGCTAAAAATGCGTATTTGTCATAAAAGAAGTGATTTTGTAATTACAATTGGCATCCCCGATTGTAATATAACGGAGGAGCTAGAAATGCCAAATTTCTGTCCGTCCATTGAGAAATAGTGCCACTTCACAAAAATGACCTATACTTGACTTTCCTCTGGAACAAGGAACAACAAATGGATAAGCGCAGACACGTATAGGGTATTATATTTGTCATTTGATTGGTGGATACTCTATCATGTGGCATAAAATATTTGAGATTATATCTATTTATTGATTGGTCAAAAGTGCATCACATGACCACAAATAATTTAACTATTTGCGAGAAAGAGAGGGAACGAGAGATCACAGGGAAATAAACGCCTATTTTCCCTTGGGAAATAGGCGCCTATTTCCCTCTAGCCTCGATACCCGTGTTATCAGTTCCTTTATCTGTTCTTTCGTTGTGGTCAATACGACTAGCTACGACTGTTGACGTTATGCATGAGAGTGCACAGACTCTTACTTGTATTCTCAACTTATGTGTACGTTCGTATTAGTATATTGCTCTAAAAGGAACTTGACGCATTGTTGAGGCTATTTTGTCGACACCTGCTTAGCACAACATGGCTGCGCTTAGTTGCAATAACACCGGTGGGAAACCTTCTGCACGGATAGTGAGAATACAAAAAAAATAATTATGTTATGTTCTGTCAGTGTTCGAGGAGTTGTGTAAATAACACCGGTGATTCCCGCGGTGATTTTTATTTTAATGCCATGGAATGGACAACGCTGATATGATCTCAACGCTGCATCACTGCATGACTGTGCACAGAAAGGTGAGCTATACATGCTATATGCAGTAAATTCCGTGAGTAAATTCGGTACAGACTTCAGTGTCATTATTTACCGAAAAAGGTGTTGATATCGTAAGTGGGGCAGACTTTTCTCTGCCTAAAAGGCAGTCAATGCTCAAGCTCTTGCCTAACCTAGCCTAGCCTAGCCCTAGGCTAGCCTACAGAGTACAGTCTGACAGTACAGGCAAGGCCTATTTTTTTGTTAACAGTTAAGTAGGCCTCAGGCTCAGTTTCACTTTTAACCAATCAATGAACAAAAAATATATTCATGAAGGATATAAAACAAATATTTAATGATCTTATTCGGGATCTTTGTGGAATCTATTGGTCCCCTCGTTGAACTGGAGGGCGTGGGGTACTATTTTCCCGAGACCGAAGGTCGAGGGAAAATAGTACCCCACGCCCTCCAGTTCACCTCGGGGCCAATAGATTCCACAAGATCCCTCATGATCATTAAATATTTGTATACTAGTTCCCCAAAATTTCACAGGAGGGAAAAAAGTTCCCATAAAAAGCTACTATTTCCCCCCCTCACGGGGAAATTGAGTTTTTTTCCCTGCATTGATATCTTGACTAATCTTGAGTTGCGGTGGCAGCTGATTTCGACGAGACTTGGCAAGTTTTTCAAATGACAGAAATATTTTTATATGTTATATAAAAAAATATTGACTGCTCTATATTGGTGAAATGGTGCAAAATACCTCCCCTCGGTGACTGGAGACCGTGGGCCTACTATTTTCCCGAGACCTTCAGTCTCGGGAAAATAGAAGGCTCACGGTCTCCAGTCACCTCAGGTAGTTATTTCGCACCATTTCCCTCATGAGCAGTCAATATTTGTATACTATTTCCTGGCTATTTCATATTCGAAGATCGTTTCCAGCAGCCGTTGAATTATCATCGGGATCTTTGATGTTAATTATTCTAATTACAAAATTCCTTCCTTTGCAATACATAGACAAGTTTGAGTTTTATCATTCACAGGAATAGTTTACTTGCCAATTACTAATGCAACTGTGCAAAAATCTCAAAATTTTTGGAAAAGTGGGGGCGCTCTTAAAAAATGTGCTGTTATTGTTTTAACTGACAAAATTGACAATACACCACTTAGACTTATTAATATAACACTCATTTGTTCACCTTACCTTCATTTCGAGTACTTTTTGGAAGTTAGCAGTATCTGTGTCAGCAATAAGTTTGATATAGTTATCTACAAATGATTCTGAGGGGTCATGTGGAGACATCACAACCTGCAAAATTAAAGACACGTAAAGATCCTGGATGAGATTTACTTGCACAGCTGTTTGAAACTCATTTATTACGACAAAACCAAAATAAAAATTTGTCAAAAAAGTCAATATTGACATAGTTTTGGCACCTGATTTGGCTATTCCTCTGGCTACATCTTGTGTGAATTGTACGAAATTCCATTGCAGGCAAATGTGATTTTTCTTAAAAATCTTATCTTACACATATCTCTATGGAGAATGGGCATATAGAGGGTGCTATAACATACAAATCATGGCGTATGATTTCCTGACCGTTATTGGCCTATATGGCAAGATTTCCACAATGGATTTTTCTGATTTTTACAGGCATTAATAGCTCTTGTCTGTGCCTTCTTATATCAGTTGGCCAAATTGTGTTGCCACTGCTTAAAACTGTTCTAACAATTAAATTGACAATTTGCATGGTACCTTACCCAAAAGTTTCAGCTTTGTTTCTGAATTCATGAAATTTCTAGAAAAAAACTCTCAATCATCACATGGAAAAAAGCTGACTCAATTTGATCTAGTTCACTCAACACTCACCCAACTTTTAGTTTACTTAATCTAGCTCTCATCCACTAAATTCATTTAAAACAATCATCAAGCAATCAATAAATCAATCAATAAATGCATTAATCAGCTCATACCTTAAGGATCATTTCAGCTTTGGTCATGCCCTTGACAACAATTTTAGTGTAACTGTGGGGAGAAAAACAATATCAAAGCATAGTTATTATGAATAATTTCATTTTTGACTAAAAAAATTATAATTTCTTACACTGTATAGTTAAATAATTATTTAAATGTGCAGATGTGTATTTGTCCAGGTGCGCATGCATGATTTGTGTTTATGCCAGTTTATCATGTATGTGTGTGTAATCACATCTTAACCCAAAAGTGGATACCTTTCTAAGCATGCAAGGTGTACATTTCTGGTTTCTGTAATGGACTAGAAACACTGTAAAAATATATTTTATTTTAAGGTCCTCTGGTAGGTACCAAACTGATTTCTACTGTGGTTTGTAAACATTTCATTTAAGTCCTGCAAGTAAACTTGCATCATCCCCCTGGCAAGATGGCAGTCTGGAACATGACCTCAGATGACCTTTGCCCATGACCTTTGACATCGTACACATATGAAGGAACCCCATTGCACCTTAACTACACATCTGGTTTAAATCTGACTTAAACTTTTTGAAGGAGAGGTGAAAAACAAAAACCTAACCAAACTGGAACACACACACATACGGACATGTGCACCCTTGCAATATCCCCCTGGCTTAATACCCCCTCTGCTTTTCAAGCCAGGGGATAAAATATTTAACTAAATTCTGACTACACGTACATAAACCCCGAGGTATGCATCGAACGCTTGACAACGGGAATCCAATGTGCCATTCAACAGACGCGCGTGTGCCATTTGTTTCTGTCTCTTTTCATTCCACTTCACATTCAGCAAGCTAGCTCTCTCCCCAAATTCAAGTTTCTTTGTAAGCAGTATTTTCTCACAAGTTAATTGCAGCATTACCTGTCTTTTCACATCTCCGTTTTATGCCTACTCTATATTGTGTATGTGTATGTTCCATGGAGAGAAATGCACTGGTGATGTGTTTGGGCTGAGTAGCCCATTTGTCTTTACTGAGTTACTCTGTTTAGTTGTCTTCTGTATTTCATAAGTAACTCAAATAAGTATTATTATTATTATAGAAATTACGACGGTGACTATATGCCATTCATGCCGTGCTGCCTGTTACAAGCTATTGTGTCCAAAGGAACGATGTGCAGTTACCCGTGTATTATGTCACTTTAATCTGTGGAACACAATGACTTGTAGCAGCATGGTATAGGTACTAGCTTGGCATTTAACACCCGCGCTTGATTCCATGCATGCATTGACATGCATGTGCAGTTTACTCACCTTGCTGGAGCCTTCCTAGCTACCTGTGATCCTATTGAGGGTAAATCTAATAAGACAGTCTTCAAGGAATGCGTGTCTAGAAGAAGTTGCTCTGCCCCTACTGTACTGATGGGTTTACACTTGTACAAGTGACTTATAAATCTTGGTATGAAGGAACTGTAAGAGAATAGAAAGAATCACGCTCAGGTGTTAGATGTGTTGCATGAAGAGACGGTTACTCTCCCTTGGAATACTGGATTTTATACAACAGCTAATATTTACTATGTCCTTTCACAACAAATTCCAAATCCTGTTTTAAATTCTACCTTAGTATTTGCAAAAATGTACCTGTATATTCTGAGAAATACTAATATTACTTAAAGACAGACTCTGGGATGTCAAAATATTTTTTGTGTGTATTAGTGATGTATTTTAGTATGAAATATCAATCAATCTTTCTTATTCTAAACAAATTATAGACATTGTTTGGTAAATGATTATGATTTTGTTTATGATTTTATGAACAAATAACAATCCAGAGCAGGTAGGGTTTACCAATTAGCTGAGCACAGGAAAATTGCCTTGCTGGATATCAGTTGTTAGTCAGCCATACAGTGATGATAGAAACATGTCTGTGCTATGTCAGACTGGTGGCTTTTTAGACTATGGCATGTCTTCATGCGGTTTTTTTTTGTAGTCCCAATCAGGGGGCTAGGGCAAAACCAAGTGTAAATTCATAATAAATTATTAAAATCTTATGACCATCTGTTCCCACAAATAAGAGCACATTTTCTTGAAAATGAATAAGATGTCACTTCAATTTCTTTCCCCAATATTAGTGACTTAATGGATATGCAGTGATGTCAGCAAACCATGGAGTTAAAGATATTCAACAATCAGCCCAGTGCTCTTTACGATAAATTGGAAACCAAGGTGATTTGCTCTTTACGATAAATTGGAAACCAAGGTGATTTTAAAGAGC
This sequence comes from Ophioderma brevispina, assembly GCA_023653785.1. NCBI lineage: Eukaryota > Metazoa > Echinodermata > Ophiuroidea > Amphilepidida > Ophiodermatidae > Ophioderma > Ophioderma brevispina. The sequence goes on along the minus strand of JAMKCH010004336.1, from coordinate 4,264 downwards.
CATGATGACATTTCCAGAAAATAGCACCCCAAATTTTTGTTACCCCTGGTTTTTTGCATACCGTATATTCTCTAATAAACGCCCCCCCCTCTAATAAACGCCCCCCACTACTTTTTACATGAAAAATAAAAACCCTCAAATAAACGCCCCCACGTTTTGATTGCCGAAGGTCGGCCTGAAACTCACCAATTTGTCCACAACCAAACAAGTACACTGCTAAATTACAGCACAGATAACCTTTTGTAAGTGTAGATTTGCAAAAACTGCATCTTTTAATGCCAATATTTGTGCAAGGAATACATTATAAGCTATTATATAGCGGTAAAATATCAGCGACTTTCGTCTGTGTGCGCGGCCATATATTAGAAAGGACAAGCATGTTTTTTGATATCCTATTTTCTGAAGAGCACTGGTACATTGCCATATAGGCTGAGCTGCCAACTTGTACTAGTAGGGATATTCTATATTTTGTAAATATGTTTTGAAGTTGCAAAATACAGAAGTACGAATTGCCGAATTCCCCCTAAAAATATGGATTTAAGAGAGCAAATATCAATATTATAACCTTGAATTGATAAACAGCTGCAGTAATAGACTACTATTTGACCCAATGACCCAATGACATAAATAATGACCCGATACCTTTGACCTTGGTCGGTAATTACATCGTAATAGCTGTTGTTTGATTGGAAGCTCTTGTAAACAAATACGTAATTCAGGTCGTACCAGCCAATCAAAATGGTAGTTTCACAGGGTTTCGGCAGCAGTATTTCCTCTGTGCAATCAATGTCGCCTAAGTACCATTGTGCAACTATGGAAAGTGAGATTGAGAGAGTATAAAATTAGTGGTAGTAAGGAAAGAAAGCAATCAGCAAGGAAAACAATGTTTTTAAAGAGGATATATACCAGCTCAAATGCTGAAAGGATTGGTAATGTGCGGTCCTTAGTGATAGCCTGATTTGCCACAGCATGATCGCTGGAGTTGATCGACCAAAGTCGACTAACATCACGTGGGGAGACAGGTAAGGTATAACAACGAATCATCCCGCGATTCATACATTATTTGCACACGGTAGGGGCATATTTGCGAAAAAAGGTTGTTGAGTGAAACCACAAAACAAATACGGGACCTCAAATACGGATTTCTGAGTACTGAAAGGTAATTTTATAAGTTGGCAGCTCTGCAGAGGGTGGATGCCGATGTTTTTTAATGTAACAATTCATATGCGAACAAATGACCTAAAAATAAACGCCCCCTTTGAAAAATGCAACGCCCCCGGGGCGTTTATTAGAGGATCACGGTATTTAGAAGCTTCCAATGTTAGATAAGACGAAATTCTGTGAAAAGAAACTTCCTGATGCATTGTTTAGTAAAAGCAATTGAAACATTGTTTCTAGATGATTTTTTATGATGATCTCGGAAATATATGCGGTGTGCTTTGCTGTATTTGAGTGCAAAGGGGTCAAAATTCAAGAAAGTCAAAATGGCCGCCAAACATACACTAAATTATGTGAAAAGAGATGAAATTTGTAATTCCAGACATTGAACCGACGTTCTCCACAGAACTTTTGCAAATGAGTATATTAACACTAATTATATCATAAAATCTAGCCTTAAGGGGTAAAATTGGACCAAAATCAAGATGGCCGCCAAAATATAATACCCACAACTTAACAACTTAATTGTAGGCGTACAATTACCACAATAATTCCGAGTTATTAAGCATACTGCTCTTGAAGGTGAGTATATGGTGAGTATATTATCAACTTCTCAGATTAAGTTGTAGCCCAAGGGGTAAATGCTGATCAATTTCAAACTGGCCGCTATAAAATACCAAGACCTATTGTAAGGTTAATCGGATTGTAAAAAAATCACTTCGCTACCTGTTTAGTTATAGGTGTTTGATACAAACTTTCTGACTTATGTTTTGGTTATGCAGTCAAACTTTCTGGCTTTGAGTGCATTATCACTGAAAAGTCAAAAGGGGAGGTATTATAGTTTTCATACTTGTCATCTGCACCAGAAAAATATTGTTTGAGCAAGTCCAAAAAATGACAAGGTTCCTTACTACATGATTTCCATTTCTCGTACTTGGATAGTTACAAGAGAAGTATATGGTTAAAAGTCAAAATTTTATGTATGCAAAGTAAAATTATTGCATGCCTGGATCTGGTTGCATATACGAGTTCTCTTTCTTTCAAAGGGACTTACAATGCATTTAAAAAGCCCAATAGCATATCTCCCAATATCAGAATTACCGTTATTCCATAATTAAGTGAAGGAAAATATGTGGCCTTAAATGGTATTTTTCCTTTCGGATTTACTTTTGAGAACTAAGCTGATTTACAACATGCATTCGAAAAATTAGATCGGCATGCCTCAATTTCAGTAAACTAAGACTACCAGATACATTATGTTCTAACCTTTTGACTAAGCAAAATGAATACGAGATCTTCTAAGTGGTGACACCATCACTGTAAAACTATTCATATTTTTTAATCTATAACTCTCAAAGAGATAACATCTGCATTTATTATGTTCATCATATTTACTTAACAATTCACAATATCAACACTATTAACACTTTTAAGTTTTGAGTACGTTCCACAAATTTTCATGTATTTTAAGTAAACGTTTCTTTGTTCTTCCTGCAGTTGGACTAATTTTTGAATCTCTAATTGAAACAAGTAGAACAGGAAAAAGTTATTTGTTTCATTTTGTATCATTCTTCATTTATGGACTGCAAAATTATTAAAACGTTTATTAAATCGCATTTGTTTTCTTCGATGTTCCAACCATCTTTTTACTTCCAAGGAATGGTTCATCAAGGAATGTATACAATACTTTCAAAACAATAAATTTTTAAAATTACAAAAATGGTCATAAACTTCAGTACATTTACAAAAAGTTACATTCATCTGTTCCAGAAAGTTTCATTCGTAGAGATTGCTTTTACAGGTAATGAGATTATGTAAAAGAATGAATTGGAAGTAAGCTATCTTGTTTTGAACTCTATCTCTGTTTGAACATAAAGAAGTTATCACAATTTATTTCCATATTAAATTGATCTTCTCAGTAACTAATGCAGAAAGGTTTTTGTTTGTTAGATTCAACAATCTATAGAGGTCTTTTGAATTGAGCCAAGAAACATATACAGCTTTCTCAAAACTTAACATAAAATATGAGTTATTACTTTTTTTCAAAGCAACTCAGGTCTCGATTCCTTATTTTTTCTTTACGACGGTTTGGAATTGCATGACTTACCTTAATCAACTTGTACGTTAAACAAGTTATACATAGATTTTTTTAATATATTCACCAATTCGTCTAAATTGGGAATCTGTTTCCAATGCAAATGTCATTCAAATTTATCATTCCAGCTTGTATTCATTTTACGAACAGAACTCTGCTATTGCATCTTATATTATCATTACCCCATAAAATAGCATTGTTGAAGATAAGAGAAGATTTCAATAGCTTCCCACAATGCATTGCTTCCAATGGAGGTTTTTGTACAGGTACTGATGTGGGTCGTTAGTGATGAAACATGGCTAAATTGACAGTACTGATCACAAACTTGAAAAAAAAAAAAAAAAAAAATTGAACTCTATCTCTGTTTGAACATAAAGAAGTTATCACAATTTATTTCCATATTAAATTGATCTTCTCAGTAACTAATGCAGAAAGGTTTTTGTTTGTTAGATTCAACAATCTATAGAGGTCTTTTGAATTGAGCCAAGAAACATATACAGCTTTCTCAAAACTTAACATAAAATATGAGTTATTACTTTTTTTCAAAGCAACTCAGGTCTCGATTCCTTATTTTTTCTTTACGACGGTTTGGAATTGCATGACTTACCTTAATCAACTTGTACGTTAAACAAGTTATACATAGATTTTTTTAATATATTCACCAATTCGTCTAAATTGGGAATCTGTTTCCAATGCGAATGTCATTCAAATTTATCATTCCAGCTTGTATTCATTCTAACGAACAGAACTCTGCTATTGCGTCTTATATTATCATTACCCCATAAAATAGCATTGTTGAAGATACCATGATTTTAATAGACACGGATAAAAAATAGTATTTGACCACTGATAATGTCTACCACATTTTAAGATTTACAATTTAGTTCAAGAAAGAAATCAAAGTCTCCCAAGGGATCAAAAAATGCTCTACGATTCTTTTCTATAGTACACCATTATTCTGATATTCCAGATATGATATTCCAAATTAGGCATATTCCAACCACCATATTC